>JAVJIX010000036.1:5910000-6012500 GCA_036785185.1 Paratrypauchen microcephalus | reverse complement strand
AAGGTGTACGGAGTTTAAAAACACAGTGGAGCTCTTCTTGTATTGCCACATGACATCACAAGGTGGAACAGAGTGCTTTCTGTTTGAGGAAAGAACCCTAAATATACAGCTCTGGGGAAAATAAATAAGAGACCACTGCATTTTTTTCTGAAATCAGCATCTCTACATGTATTACAGCCATTCCATTCCAGCGTCTGTTGAATTCCAACACTGTGCTGCTGAACCCAGGCTGTGTCCTTTAAAAGAAAGAAGAAGGGCGGAGGGAGGTCCGTGGAGGAGACGGCGCTGTCCGCGGGGGTGTCCTCCATCGGCCGTCTGCGCGTCTGCTCATCCATCTCCTGTCGCCGTGACTCCTCCAGAGCCGTGTCCGCCGCTCTGTGCGTCGGGGTCCGGGCCGGGGAGAGGGCGCTCGGGCGGGAGGATGCTCTTCTCCGCTCCGGAGTCGGGACTCCCCTTCACCGCCTCTTGGCCGGGATGATGCTGCTCTGCTCCGGCCGCGCAACTTGAGGAGTCCGCGGCGATCGCAGCCTGGTTTGGACGCTTTCTCCACATTTGTGCGTTTGGCCAGACCCGAAACTGATCTGCTGTTTGCCCCGTGTCCCGTGCAGTTGCTCCCGGCGCCATACGCCGTGCTCTCCGTGTCTCCGGATTTTGTGAATGTGGACTCTTATGTTGAAACCTATGGGACTTTTATTTTGACACATGTGTAAGCGGTAGGAACGGGAAGTGTTGTTTGAGTGCGGAGTTTTGCTTTGTCATTCTGTTAGCCTTGAAGGAGCACACCAGGTTGCAGTGTTGTGTGATGCTTGACGTTAATGAAGGGGTTTATTTGAAATGTAAGCGATTTGGGGAGGCCACTGGTGAGTGAATTTATGTTTCATGTGTATTTCATTTCATGTAGGGGGGAATTTGATGACAAATGTGTAAGATTAATGTTGCTAAAATGAATAATTAAAATGCTAATTCTTGAAAATGCTAAAATGTTTGTAGCTAAGCTGTAGCTTTATCTTATACTCTCTGTATTGATAGTAGGGACTTTAGTACCATTTATACAGTATACTTTTCTTTATTTTTAAAGGTTTTCAACCTGATTCATCTGATTCAACCTTCTTGTGATTCTGACTGAGAAAATAAAAAACCAAGAAAGGAAGAATTCGAGTTGAGCCAATGATTACCCCCACATGGCTTATGCCTTTTTTCAAGTTCGGGCTGATTTTAAATATAATACCCCGGGAAACTTGACAGTTGAAAACCAAGTGTCATCAGTTTGAAGACAAAAATGCCAGCTATCGACACCCTTCACTGTGAGAACACTGTGCAGGATTAAATACATTGCTGTGCGAGTTGATGCTAAAAGAGGCAGTAGCGCTTCAAGGAAAAGAAGATTAAGGGCTTCAGTGTGTCCTAAAAAAATATCATACAAAGGCAGCAAGTGTTTGAGCATAGAAATATCACATAAATAAAGATGGCTGAAGATGCACTAGGTAAATCAGTGGATCAACTGAAGAAAGAAAGGACTGTCGCTAGGAGTGCATTCACCAAGCAAGCTAATTTCCTCAAGAGGAATGCTAGTGATATGGCAGAATTAGAGCTAAAATCAGAATTCGCGAAACTGTCTGTTGATGCACGCCGAGTTTTTGGAACTAATGATGACTACAGGGCTGGATTAGAAGCAGAGCTTCAAGCCACCAACAAAGATGGCGAAGAGGCTGAGCTTGATGAGGAGATAGAGTCTAATCTTGAGTCAGTTGCTAATGAATGCAGTCAGAAGTTTAACGAATTAAGATCCATTGTACAAGCAAATCTATGGACAAGGTATGGACAGCATGCACTGGAGGCAGCTTTCGATGAAGCAGAGAAGGCTTGTTCGCAAGCAAACAAATTAACTGTTGAAAGTGATAACTGTGAAGCATACGAAGTGTACCTAGCCGTGGTAGACAATCTAACCAAGGAGGCTTGTAGCACATTGATCACTTGGGAAAAATGGATCCCTACGGCAGAGGATGAGTACAAGGAGCGATATAAAGCCTTGAAAACCGCCTGTACTGCACTTGAAATAAAAAGGGCAGAATTCATAAGAGCGCGGAGGATGAATGAAAATGAAAAGCCTACTCCTCTGGCCCCAGTGCGACCAGGTCCAACCATGCCGATCATCAAGTTCAAACCAGCACAGCTGCCGATCTTTAGTGGATGTAAAAGAGACTTTCACCGTTGGAGAGTGGATTGGCTAAGCCTCCAAAAACAAGGTGAGCCAACTGGCTCTCCAGAAGTCAGGAAAATACAACTGCTCAACAGTGTGGATGAGAAAATATCGAAAGATCTTCGACTGTCCTCTTATACCACAGCAGAGGATATCTTCAGAGTCTTGGAGAATAGGTATGGGAATAAGTATACCATTGCGCTGGAGATAGTCGAAGAGCTGGAGAAGATTCCACCTGTCAAGGGAAATCAACCGAGAAAGGTAGTTGACTTAATCCAAGCAATCGAGAAGGCACTTACTGATCTATCTGACCTCGGAAGTACTGGTGCTATCAAAAACCCGCTTATGGTAAAGTCCATAGAAAGCAAACTTCCAGAGTTTGTCAAGAAGGACTGGCTCATGTACTTGGTTGATCCAAAGAATCTTGTGACCGATGATAATCACTTCGACAAGCTTCTTGGTTTCCTGAAGAATCAGGAAGAGATCTTCGAGAGACTGGATCACCTGAGAACCATGGATAAATCAGAAAGATCAGACAAAACAGACAGGAAGGTCAACAAAAAACATGCCTTATCAAATTCCACAAAAAGAGAAGATGTTGATGAAGGGTGCAGCATCTGTGGAGACGAGAGACACAAAAACAAACTGTTCTTCTGCAAGAAATTTAAAAAACTGACAGTGGCAGAAAAGGAAAGTGCAGTGAAGAAGATTAGTGCATGCAGGGAGTGCCTAGGGTGTCACAAAAGCAAAGACGACTGCAAAGATAACTACCTCTGCAGGAACAAAGAATGTAAAAAGAAAGGCCAAGCAGATCACCACTTCTTCCTCTGCCCTAAAGAAGTCAAAGGCCAAAGCAGTGAGGAATCACAGAAAGACCGCAAGAGTAAAAAGGGCTTCACTGAGGAGCAAGAAGAGTTCCTGAGTGAGCTGTCGCCGGAGTTAGCGGAGAAGTGCAGGAAGGCCTTCACCAACAACTCATCACGAGTTACTCGTACTAATAAGTGTCAAGTTGGCCTTCTGAAAGAGTATGGGTTGACGGAGTTACCTGTCATCATGATGCTTTTGGAGGTGACCGCAAATGCAGGGCAAAAAGTTGGTACCCTGGTGGACCTCGCATCGGATACAAATTATATAACCCATAAAGCAGCTACCAGGTTGAACCTCAGGAGTGAGAAGATAACACTTATTGTACATGGCGTAGGTGGAATGACTACAAAAGTAGCGACGCGAAGGTACCTTCTGAGGGTTCGAGTCAAGACCTCAAAGGGAACGGAGAGAGCACACGAACTCATCTGTTACGGTTTGAATGAGATTGCAAAGGTCCACCAGGTGGTAAAGCCAGAACAGTTGAAGGTGTTCTTCCCTGACGTTAACCTAGAGGACTTGAGGCGACCCCAAGAAATTGAGTTGCTCATAAGCCACAGAGAGGGTAGACTCGCTCCACAGCGTGTGAAGGTTGTGGGAGATCTTGTCCTTTGGGACAGTCCTCTTGGAAAGATGGTAGGCGGAGCTCACCCCGACCTGCTCGAGCAAGTGGATGTGGCTGCACGCAAGTCAAGGACGCACTTTGCTCGCTCCATGAGGACAGCTGCTGTCAAGTATGAGGAGATCCCTGCTGCAGTGCTGCAAGGCACCATAGCTGAACCCAAGCATACAGCTGCAACTCACCGAGAGTTCCTGAAATGGTGGAGTTGGGACAGCATCGGTGCAGCCTGTGAGCCTAAATGTGGTGGCTGTCGGTGTGGTAACTGCCAGCCGGGCGGAAAGGAGATGACTCTCGCAGAAGAAAGGGAGCTTGAGATCATAAAAAACGGCCTCACTTATGTCATGAGTGACGAACATGCTGACACTCCACATTGGGATGCAAGGTATCCTTGGATAACAGATCCAGCTTGCCTTCCTAATAATCGGAGTGGAGTTGAAGCCACCTTCTTAAGGATGGAGAAAAGGCTCCAGAAGGAACCCGAGTGGCTCGCCGCTTATACAGCCCAAATTCACGAGATGGTAGAGCGTGGCGCAGCAAAGAAGCTCACAAAGGAGATGACAGACTCCTGGAAGGGACCTGTCTGGTATGTAAGCCACTTAGTAGCTCCAAATCCCCATTCTGTTACCACTCCAGTGCGCATTGTGTGGAACAGCAGTCAGCAGTTCAAAGGTGTAAGCATGAATGACCTACTCCTAAAAGGCCCAGACGTGTTGAACCCCATCAGAGCCGTCCTGCTAAGATTTAGGAGTGGATTGCTTGCAGCTATTGGAGACATCCGAAAGATGTACAACTCTGTGTGGCTAGAAGAGCGCGAGATGCACCTGCACAGATTCTTGTGGAGAGACAAGCAGGATGAGGAGATTGGAGAATTCGTTATCACGAGAGTGAATATCGGTGACAGGCCAGCTGGTTGCATAGCGCAGCTGGCTATGCGAGAAACAGCAAGGCTTCCCAAGTTCTCTCACCTTGAAGAGGCACGGAAAGTGTTGGAAGAGAGCAGCTATGTTGATGACATACTCACGTCCCACAACGATGGAGACCGCTTGACTGAGATCACCGATGACATCGAGGAGATCTTGAAGGCTGGTGGTTTCTCTCTGAAACCCTGGGTCCGGTCAGGGCATAGTGGGAGGCATCAGAGTGTCCAGGCCTACCTCAAAAGAGAAGCTCCATCCAGCGCTGACAAAGCACTCGTGTTGCCGAACCAGATGAGGGACGAGGATAACAAGGCCTTAGGCATTGGATACCTGGTTGAGGAAGATAAACTCTACATGATGTCTTCGATCAACTTCTCAAAAAGAAGGGGAAAAATGAGGACAGGCGTAGACCTCCCACTGGAGGAAGTTCGATCGAACACACCTAATCCTCTAACTCGAAGAGAGCTCCTGAGCCAAATAGCAGGGCTCTATGACCCCATTGGTCTTGTCACACCACTCAAGCAGAAGGGTGCTATCCTTGTCAGGAAAGCCTTTCAGGAGGCAGGAAGCGGAAGTCTGTCCAGTGGTACCTGGGACAAGCCACTCTCCGAAGGCCTCAGGGAGGAGGCTATCAAGCTGTTCCAAGAGTATGCACAGTTAGGACAGATAACCTTCCATAGAAGTCTGACACCACAAAGTAGGAAAGGAAAACCCTGGGCTATCACCTTCTCAGATGGGAGTGACAATTCCTATGGAGCTGTGCTATACCTCAGATGGGAAACGGACCAAGGTGTAGCCATCCGATTAGTGGAATCCAAAGCTAAGCTGACACCACTGGACCATAAAGGAGATGCTGTCAAAGCAGAGGTCTGTGGAGCCGTCTTTGCAGCAAGGCTTAGAAAGTATATGCAAAAGCATTGCCGGTTGGAGATAGACCGTTGGTTCCACCTAGTGGATAGCCAAACTGTACTGGGAGCCATTCAGCGGGACAGCTATGGCTACCAGACGTTTTTCGCCAATAGAATTGGAGAGATTCAACAGTCTGCCCCCGTTGAGGACTGGTGGTGGGTGCCAGGCAACCTCAACATTGCCGACATCATCACTAGAGGAGCTAGTTTGAAAGACCTCCAAGAGTCTTGGCAAGCTGGACCAGAGTTCTTGAAGCAGCCATTGGCTGATTGGCCAATTAAGTCTGCTGGTGAGGTCGTCACTGATGCCAGAGAAAGCATTAGCAGGATGCAGAGAAAAGCATTCTCAGCTATAACAATCAGAGCTCAAGCCAAAAGGCACCAAGACCTGGTCACCCAATCTAAAGTCAATGTGGCTGTTGATATGTCTCAACCAAAATTAACTTCAGACGTGTCTAGTGCGAAACACGTAGCAAGACTAAATGGATTCTCACCAAGACGAATACCTGGCTCCGCTGTTGAACATCTTCTGGATGTAAAGACATTCAGCAGTTTGTCTAGACTGGTGAGTGTTGTCGCCTGGGTGAGAAAAGCTGCCGACAAGTGGTTAGCCCTGAGGCATCAAGCCGTCAATCAAAAGGCAAATCAAGTATCACTCCCTAGAGAGGAATCTAAAGTGCTGTTACTCACTTCTGAAGACCGTGAGTATGCCTTCAGAACTCTTTGCCTGGCAGTCCAAGCAAGTGTCACATTCCCAGACACAACCCTCAACCGTCTGGTGGCAACAAGAGAAGAAGATGGGCTCATCATGTGTGGGGGAAGAATCCAGGCCTTCAGGGAGGACAGAAGAGTAGTGCCTCTCCTTCCGTATGAAGCATGGATATCCACATTGCTGGCCCAAGAAGCTCATGCTGTGAACCATGAGGGTGTGGCAGGGACACTTCTAAGAATGAGAAGAAAGGCTTGGGTAGTGAAAGGAGGAAGAATTGCCAATAGGGTTATTGAAAAATGTGTACCCTGCAGAAAGTCACGGGCAAAGCGCTGTCAACAGCTGATGGGCGACTTACCCCCAGAGCGTTCCAGACCAGCAGCTCCTTTCGAATTCACTGCCGTGGACCTATTTGGGCCTTACGAAGTAAGAGACGAGGCGAAGAAAAGAGTTAGACTAAAAGTCTGGGGCGTTGTCTTCAGCTGTATGGCATCCAGAGCCATCCATGCTGACATTGTGAGTGACTTGTCAGCAGAAGGATTTCTGCTTGCCTATCAAAGGTTTACGTCGCTAAGAGGGCATCCGAGCAAGGTATGGTCTGACCCAGGTACAAACTTTGTTGGGGCCAAACCAGCCCTTGATGACCTCTATAGATTCCTGGAGCACCTTGAAAGGACAGGAATAGAAGAGAAGGCCGCTAAGCATGGCACAAAGTGGTCCTGGAAGATTCACCCCGCAGACTCGCCTCACAGAAATGGAGCAGCCGAAGCAGCAGTCCGGACTGTGAAGAGAGCCTTGCAGAATCTAGGTGGAGATGGTGTCTTCACATGGGGAGAATTCCAGACCTTCGTGTACATGGCTGCCAACTTGGCCAATGAAAGGCCAATAGATGCTAGAGCACAAGTTCAGGAAGATTGCATTGACTTTGTCACGCCTAATTCACTCTTGCTGGGTCGAGCTCACTCAAAAGGAGACCCAGGAGACTTCCAATTTGAGGGTTACCCTTACAAGTGACTGCAAGTCATCCAGTCTGAGGTGAACAAGTTTTGGAAGAAGTGGTGCCAATTAGCAGGGCCAAATCTGTTTGTCAGAAGCAAATGGCACACAAGAGAGAGAAATATCGCAGTAGGTGACGTGGTCTGGCTTGCTGACCAGAATGCAGTAAGAGGCCACTTCAAGCTGGCCAAGGTGATCAGTGTCAATCCTGACAATGATGGCATAGTGAGGGATGTCAAAGTCAGGACTTTTCCCAGCTACCCTGTCGAGACCAAGAGGAGAAGCCCTGACAGGACCGTCAAGGCAGAGAAGAAGTCCACCACCAAGATTCCTGCTACTGTTCTGCACAGAGACGTGAGGCGGCTTGTCGTCTTAGTTCCAGTGGAGGAGCAAAGCGGGCAGGCGAATCAAGATACAGAGGCTTCAACGGTTGAGTGATGTGACCTCCTTGGGTTCCTGAACCAGGAGCTCAAGTGGGAGGTGTGCTGCTGAACCCAGGCTGTGTCCTTTAAAAGAAAGAAGAAGGGCGGAGGGAGGTCCGTGGAGGAGACGGCGCTGTCCGCGGGGGTGTCCTCCATCGGCCGTCTGCGCGTCTGCTCATCCATCTCCTGTCGCCGTGACTCCTCCAGAGCCGTGTCCGCCGCTCTGTGCGTCGGGGTCCGGGCCGGGGAGAGGGCGCTCGGGCGGGAGGATGCTCTTCTCCGCTCCGGAGTCGGGACTCCCCTTCACCGCCTCTTGGCCGGGATGATGCTGCTCTGCTCCGGCCGCGCAACTTGAGGAGTCCGCGGCGATCGCAGCCTGGTTTGGACGCTTTCTCCACATTTGTGCGTTTGGCCAGACCCGAAACTGATCTGCTGTTTGCCCCGTGTCCCGTGCAGTTGCTCCCGGCGCCATACGCCGTGCTCTCCGTGTCTCCGGATTTTGTGAATGTGGACTCTTATGTTGAAACCTATGGGACTTTTATTTTGACACATGTGTAAGCGGTAGGAACGGGAAGTGTTGTTTGAGTGCGGAGTTTTGCTTTGTCATTCTGTTAGCCTTGAAGGAGCACACCAGGTTGCAGTGTTGTGTGATGCTTGACGTTAATGAAGGGGTTTATTTGAAATGTAAGCGATTTGGGGAGGCCACTGGTGAGTGAATTTATGTTTCATGTGTATTTCATTTCATGTAGGGGGAATTTGATGACAAATGTGTAAGATTAATGTTGCTAAAATGAATAATTAAAATGCTAATTCTTGAAAATGCTAAAATGTTTGTAGCTAAGCTGTAGCTTTATCTTATACTCTCTGTATTGATAGTAGGGACTTTAGTACCATTTATACAGTATACTTTTCTTTATTTTTAAAGGTTTTCAACCTGATTCATCTGATTCAACCTTCTTGTGATTCTGACTGAGAAAATAAAAAACCAAGAAAGGAAGAATTCGAGTTGAGCCAATGATTACCCCCACATGGCTTATGCCTTTTTTCAAGTTCGGGCTGATTTTAAATATAATACCCCGGGAAACTTGACAAACACAAACACAAAGCTGAGCTACTTCAGTTCTTGCACCAGGAGTGGAATAAAGTCACCCAAGAACAATGTAAAAGACTTGTGGAGAGCATGCCAAGATGCATGAAAGCTGTGATTAAAAATAAGGGTTATTGCACCAAATATTGATTTCTGAACTCTTCTTAAAGGAAAAGGAAAAATACAGCCGAATCACGCACCACGTTGTGCAACAGGGGAACTCCCTTCCCGGTGCGTAACTGGGATTCCCCTGGCAGCGTGCTGCATGATTCGGCTGTATTCTTCCGCACTGGAAAATAGTTCCCACCCAAAATGACCAAGTCAAGCTCTCCGTGTTGATTTGCACATTTATTTGCACTCGATATGAATGCGCACTACACAGAAAGTAATTGGGAAACGCATCGAGCAAATTAATTCCTTTTGGCCGAAATCTTTCTCTGGCGACGTTAGACTCCAGTCTAAGGCGGAGTAGCTGCAGATACCGCGGCGGTCAGTGGCGACAGACTCGGACAATGACTGGGTCACCAGGAAAACGCTTTCCACCACTTATTTTAGTCTCTGGACTGTGGGGAGATGCCCAAGTTTGACCTGGGGGTGGCATATCCCTTTAAGGTAAAGCTGTTTAATGTCACACTGTGGAACATTCCAGTGACATATTCATAGAAACAAGCAGGTGCGAGACGCGAGACACAAAGTAACGCAGTGCACCTTTAAGAAAATATAATGCCATTTTCTGATCTATGTTATAATGTTGTTTCCTAATCAGAAATGTAAAAAATTCATGGAGTTGTGTGCGAATGAAACAAAACACGTTTAACATACAAAACGTGCATATTTGGGCTGAGTTCTTCTTAAGTTATTTCTGTCTTCTGTTTTGTCTGCCTCAAGGATATAGATGGAAATGAGTTCTGAGAGCTACAGCCTTGTACAAAGCTTCTTTTCAATGTTTCTTTGAATAATGCTCTTATACATGGTCCCTATGAACTAAACTGAAAACACTGTGGTAATACAGGAAGTGCTCCACTGTGTTTTTAAACTCCATACACCTTCACTAGAATCATTTTTTAAATATAATTTCAGCTATGAAATTGCCAATCTCTAGTGAACTAATGGTAAAAGCTGTTGCTAATACTAGTCCCTGTAATGTTATGTATGTACTGTTCAGTCAGTGGAATGTACAGGCGTAATCTGCAATGTTTGGGAAATGGGGAATATGAGCATAGTCACAGTGACTTTACAAATTCCAATCATATTTCCATTTTGAGCCACAGAAAATATTAAATCACTTGCTCACGATACAGCAATATACAATGCAATGAGCGCTACACTGGAGAAACCAAGCAGCCTCTCCGCAAAAGGATGTACCAACACAGACGGGCGTGCCAAAGTGGACCGTCATCTGCCGTACATCTTCACCTAGAAGCCACGGGCCATTCATTTGAGGACAGTGAGGTTCAGATCTTAGCCAGGGAAAAGAACTGGTTTGAGAGGGGAGTGAAAGAAGCAATTTTTGTCAAAAAAGAGAATCTGTCGTTAAACAGAAATGGGGGAGTCAGACATAACTTGTCTCCCATTTATAATTCGATTCTTAAACCAAGTCATAACAGATGGAAAAAAACATACGGGTCAGGGACAGAAGGGTGGAGACGGTCTGTAGTCTGAATAGAGATGCTAAATATTCGAATAACAAAAGGAACAAATGAGGGGATAGTTTCAGAGCTATTTCAGAGCAGTGAGCTCCTCATAGGGCTAAATAGAGATGCTAAACGAGATGCCAGGGAAACAAAAGATACAAATTAGCTGAGATAGTTTCAGAAGGATTTCAGTGTAGTGAGCTCCTCCCTGCAGCTACATATAAACAGGGACCAACCAGCACTAGAACCAGAACTGAAGAAGTCTCTCGGATGAGCGACGAAACGTCTTCAACCAAACAAACTTTGTCCAGTTGACAAATTGAACTTCTCCTTTTATCATGGATTCTACCTGGACGACTGAGGGACTTTTCACGCAATATACAATATAATAAAAACAATTTAGCCCAGACTATAATAATCTCATATTGTATGTTTTTGTTCCATGTTAGCAGCACAGATCTACAATATATCAGTATAGGACGATATCACAGGGTTTTCAGAGAATCACATTTGTCTCTTTGAAGTAAAAATTTTAATAGATTTTTTTTTTTTTTAACCAGGCATGTCCAAACAATGGCCCGTGGGCCAAATGCGGCCCTCAGCCAAATTTTTCTTGGCCCACACGCTTCCAGGTGAATTGGCCCAAATTGCCTTGAGCAAAACTTTTGACCGCAAGTTTTTTGAAAAGCTACCTTGATAAGACAATATTTATTGTGTGGTTTTGAGGATCTTAGCATGAGGATCTTAGCATGAATAAAGGACTGATAGCTCATTATAACGTGTTAAACATGCAGATATTTCAATTATTGACTGTACTGAGCACCAGTCTATGGCCCCCACTGTGGAATTTCCCCACTGTGGGACTAATAAAGGCATATCTTATCTCAACTAAATCGGCCCTCTGCTTCATCTGTGTTTAGATGTGGCCCCTAATGAAAAAGGTATGGACACCCCTGTTTTAAACAAAAGTGAAAAGTTAATTTGTGGTCTTTACTCTAAATTAAATGTCCTATATTAAATGGACAGTGTGTAAGATTTTTACCCGTTAATTACTGAAATTGAAGATACCCATTCAAAAATACATTGTTTTCCAAGCCTTTTCACTTCCATCATGTAATCAAAGTATTCTTTTGGACTTGGATATAGTCACATAAAAGGGGGATCTTCCCCATGCAGAGGCAGCCATTTTGAATACGAGAGCCGCAGAAGGACATTTGGGCTCCGCCTTCGCCTTCGGCAAGGCTCGTGGTTTTGGGTAAACAACACAAGCATGCTGCCGGATCAGACGTCGTAATGGATCTAACACGTGTTTTGGACTAAATTGTTTTACTAGATTTTATTTGCTGGATCCTTACGGACAAATTGAGAGCAAGTTTATGGTGAAATACAGAGTTTGACCTGTGCAAAGCATTCTAAGGTAAGCTAACCTCGTTTTGTGCTTTTCCGTATAAAAGCCCCATGTGCTCGGGGAGTGATTGTTGTGCAGGGAAATGAATTGCATAGTCAAAAAGAGGAGACTGTAAGGTTTCATTTGATGTGTAGAGTGTCATGGTACATGATCGGGAATGTGTGTTTTTATGAGAAAAAAAAAACAAAACGGGACCGCGCCCGGGTGACCCTCGAGGTCTGCCGTAGCTAAAACAGAAAGTGCAATAGCACCATCCACCTATGCGCCACGAATCCTACAAACTGGGGCTTTAAGCAAAAATGACTCTTGTGAGCTTTAAGCCATCTTATAATTGTTACTTCATCAAAAGCATACTGGAATTGTGTTTTGTTTTACTGACACATGTTTGAGTAACCATTTATTATTAGTCTGTCTACATGACCAAAGCTCAAAATGCTCTGTTCCACCTTGTGATGTCATGAAGTGGTAGTTTTCAAGTGAACAGCTCCTTTTACCTTTAGGTCAGTAGAGATAGGCATTTGCAGGGCTGAAATGATTCTAGTGAAGACATGTTTTTGATAAGGTCTGATTGTGATAAGGATACAACATTATAACATTGGTCAGATAATAGCCTAATATAAGTTAAACTGGTTAAACTGCTATGGATTTTAATTAAGTTATCGGTCACACCAGCAAACCAAATGTCAAATATCGTATCGACTAAAGCAGCACTGAATTTTTTTTTTTTTTTAAAGAATGCTTCCACCACTAAAAGGCATTGTATACTTCCATTTTTTGGAGACTTTTAATTCTACTGCTATTATAAATCCCAAAAATTACTATTCTATTTTCTATTGTATTAATTATATACATTATAATAAGTTAATGGAAATTCACCAACCACATTACAGCCTGCCTCCTGCTTCTTGCTCTTTCTGTCCTTCAAAACCCCTAAAGCGAGGTCAGTATTACCCAAAGCCTTCGAAGCCACTGAATTTAGCTCGCGCCGCTAAATCCCCCTCCTACACCAATGCTAAGAACGCCAGAGATGAATCATGTGTTGTGTAACCAATGACAATGGACTGGGTTTGGAGAGGAGCATTGTGGGATATGGGAAAGGCAGGATGCAAGTTATAACAGCTACTTTGGGCACGAGGCAGGGCGGAGGAGCTAAGGCATTTCAGTAAAATACCACACCTTTTGCATCTACTTTAAAAATTCCATACTTCTTATTTCTACTTCAAAGTGCATTGTGTAACTTTTCTGGAGGACGGTCCGGTCCGCCATCTGCGTGTTTGTCTTTTGTCGTTTGTCTTTGCTTTGCCTGGAATATTCAACAGCACGGCATTAAACGTATCGATTTCCAAAGAAAAAAAAGCAAGTGACGCTACAAGGTGAAGCTCTGTGGAGGTACAAGGTCAGATCTGTGGAGAGGCAACTACGCTGAAGATGAGAATGCAGGTTTTTAAGGTATTTCTGAGCAATAAGATACCTGTAATTTACTTAAAGGAAAAGTAATGTTTTTTTACAATCTGAGCCTTCTTTCGGCAATAAAACAAGTAGTTTTACTCACCCATAGCAGTTTGGTGTCAATTGGAGCAGTATCGCAGAACTTATGTTGGAGCCATTCTGTTCTACTAATGATCCCGTATCCGTTAGCGTGAGTGCTCGGGGCATTACTTTGCGGTGTCCAAATAAAACAAACTTTAGCACTTTTCAAATCACAGAAGATTAAGATTAAGATTAAGCTTGGGCTTTTAGCCTTTATTGGTCTCACACACAATGACACACAGTGACACACGGGAGAAATTTGACTTCTGCATTTGACCCATCCTTTTTCAGGAGCAGTGAGCAGCCATCTTTTTCGGCGCCCGGGGGGCAGTACCGTGAAGGGTCTTGCCCAAGGACCCACACTGGTTAGCTCATTGCCCGGGGGGGGGGTTTGAACCTACAGCCTCCAGGGGGAAAGTCCATGACTTACCAGTTGAGCTAACCAGCCGGAAGATCGCTGTGTCAGGGTCGACTTTTAGTGGATTCCAAAACGGCCTGAAACCCGATATCCAGCTATAGTTTCATTTGATGACGTCATCAGAGAGGACAGTGCGCATGCGTGAACTCATCTGTTTTGTAAACACCGCTAGTCCGAAAGAAGCTAACACCGCTCTGAACTTTACTTTTCTGTTGCGATATCGGGTTTCAGGCCGTTTTGGAATCTACTAAAAGTCTACCCTGACACAGCGATCTGTGATTTGAAAAGTGCTAAAGTTTGTGTTATTTGGACACCGCAAAGTAATGCCCCGAGCACTCACGCTAACGGATACGGGATCATTAGTAGAACAGAACGGCTACAACATAACTTCTGCGATACTGCTCCAATTGACACCAGACTGCTATGGGTGAGTAAAACTACTTGTTTTATTGCCGAAAGAAGGCTCAGACTGTAAAAAAACGTTACTTTTCCTTTAACTTCAAACTGCAGCCATATTTGTTTTGATACAGACAGATAATGCATGTTCCTGATTGGCTAACCTGTCAATAAAGGCCACCTGAACTCTGGGAGATACAACAGTGACTCACATTTTCGTAAAGTACTGGAGAAGTGTGTATTCTGGGTCCCTGGCAATTATGATTACATTGGCTTGGAGGACAATAAAAGAATGAGTGCTGACAATTTTTTGAGAAACTGTTAAAGAAGTGCTACAATAACAGAATTAATGAACGAATCAAAATTATGAACAGAACCACGTACAGTAACTGATTTACTATATGTGAAAATTTCATCTTGTCTCATTCTAGTAGACCAAATCTCGTGGTATTTGTGTCTCATCCCACCCAATAAAACAGACTGTGTGTAAAATGCCCAGAAAGGACTCACAGTATGCCTCCTCCTCCTTGTCCTCTTCCTCCTCTTCATCGCTGTATTGTTCTTCTTCACTGTGGTGTTCTCCATCACTGATCTGAAGGACGTCTCTGCTCCTCTGCTCCTGATACATGTCCTCCTCTGAGTCACACATCCTCAGACTCTGCTACCTCATGAACATCTCCCCTGTGAAGGAAATAACAAAGTTTACTTCTCCACACTCCAAATGTAACTTTAGTTCTGTACTATATATCGCAAAATTATCAATAGTTGTTAAATAAAGCAGATTTTATTCAGGATTTTCGTTATTAAGTCAAAATTCAGACTCATTTTAGTCCTGGTTTTGTCCATATTTCGCTGTTCTCTGATCTATGTTTTAGGCTGGGTCCCATTTCTCTGTCTTACCCCTTCGTCTTACCCCTACCCCTTGGTTTTGCCCATTCATGTGAGGGCAAGGAGTGTCCCGATTCTAATTTTGATCAAGGGCAAGGGCCACGACCGAGGGCTACATACCCCCTGAAACGAAGTAAAATCTCGACCAGACTTGAAACGAAGGGGTTCGCCTACAAGCTCAGGCAGGTTTTGGGATCAGGATGGCAGCGTCACATCGACCAGCCAAGGAGTCTCATAAATGTATTTTCAGCAGTTGTAATTATCGATTAACAGTTTAGCAGGTTTACAATTATGACGCTTATGTTCTACGTTACTTTTAGTGAACTGTTGTTGCAGTTTGATGTCTGTTTAGCCGACGTTATCGTTTTCATCAAACTTTCATGTATAAACAAGCTAGTTTTTTGTCGAGCTGAGGTACCCGATAATCCTTGACATTTGTTTACGTTTGTTTGCGTCAGTTGTTGTCGCCTCTGTAGACGTAGCAGCTCAGGTAGAGGCAAGGGATGATGACGCAAACGGTAATCGAGTGGTGTCCCATTTCTTAGGGGAACATTCGTACCCCGAGTCCTCTCAGCTCGGTATCGAGGGGCAAGACAAAGATGTAGATAAAGGGGAAGGGGAAGGGGTAAGAGAGAGTAATGGGACGCAGCCTTATTTAGGGATGCACCGATATCCATACTGGTATCGAATATCAGCTGGATCGAGTATCTGTTCCATGATATTGGTAAGTTGATATCTTGGTTGGGCCTTTAAGTGGATGTAATAGGAATATTTAGAGGCTCATTTGGCCTAAGAAGTTTCAGAATTTGCTCAGTAGTGATTTGTAGGATAAATAGAAATTGGATCTCTTGTGTAATAATAATAATAAGTTAGATAAGTTAAAGGAAAAGTAACGTTTTTTTACAATTTGAGCCTTATTTCGGTAATAAAACAAGTTTTACTCACCCATAGCACTTTGGTGTCATATGGAGTACTTCCACAGATGTTTTAGATTTGCGGTTAGCCTAGCGCGACTTCTAGCCATAGCTCGGGGCATATAATATATTCCCCATGCATGTAATATGCCCCGTGCGGGCTCCAAATAACACAAACTTTAGCACTTTTCAAATCATAGAAGCCCGATGTCTACGATTTCGTTTGAGTCAAAAGTGGCCTGTAATCCGAGATTTATCCATAGTTTACAGCTTTGCGTTCCATGTTTTGGTCCCGGGAGCTGAGAGCACTGGCATCCTCATCTACTCGAAACTATGGCTAAATCTCGGATTACAGGCCACTTTTGACCACACGAAATCGTAGGATAAGACATCGGGCTTCTATGATTTGAAAAGTGTTAAAGTTTGTGTTATTTGGAGATCGCAAATAAGTGCCCCGAGAACTCACATGATGGAGATTGCAAATCTAAAACATCTCTGGAAGTGCTCCATATGACACCAAATTGCTATGGGTGAGTAAAACAACTTGTTTTATTACCGAAAGAAGGCTCAGATTGTAAAAAACTTTACTTTTCCTTTAAGTAAATAAGTACCACCTGAAGCTGTGTTTTGTTTCATTCACACGTTTAACACACAAATGCTGCACATTTAGGCTGAGTTCTTCTCTCAAATGGAAAACACTCTGTTCCACCTTGTGATGTCATATGGTAATACAGGAAGTGCTCCACTGTGTTTTTAAAATCCATACACCTTCACTAGAATCATTTGGACAATTTCAGTCCTGGACTTGCAAGTCTTTATTGAACAAAAGGTAAAAAGTAACTTTTAAATATGTATATGTGATGTTTTAGTCACTGTGTTTGTTTTGTTTATCACATGTTTTATGTTCACTGTGGGCCTAGGGGGCGCTGCAATTTCAAATCCTGTGTGTAACTTGTACATATGTTTTTATGACAATAAAGCTGACTTTGACTTTAAAGGAAAAGTAACGTTTTTTTACAATCTGAGCCTTCTTTCGGCAATAAAACAAGTAGTTTTACTCACCCATAGCAGTTTGGTGTCAATTGGAGCAGTATCGCAGAACTTATGTTGAAGTTCTGTTCTACTAATGATCCCGTATCCGTTAACATGGTGCTCGTTTCATATGCTCGGGGCATTACTTTGCGCTCTCCAAATAACACAAACTTTAGCACTTTTCAAATCACAGAAGATCGCTGTGTCAGGGTAGACTTTTAGTGGATTCCAAAACGGCCTGAAACCCGATATCCAGCTATAGTTTCATTTGATGACGTCATCAGAGAGGACAGTGCGCATGCGTGAACTCAGCTGTTTTGTAAACACCGCTAGTCCGAAAGAAGCTAACACCGCTCTGAACTTTACTTTTCTGTTGCGATATCGGGTTTCAGGCCGTTTTGGAATCTACTAAAAGTCTACCCTGACACAGCGATCTTCTGTGATTTGAAAAGTGCTAAAGTTTGTGTTATTTGGAGAGCGCAAAGTAATGCCCCGAGCACTCACGCTAACGGATACCGGATCATTAGTAGAACAGAACGGTTCAACATAAGTTCTGCGATACTGCTCCAATTGACACCAAACTGCTATGGGTGAGTAAAACTACTTGTTTTATTGCCGAAAGAAGGCTCAGATTGTAAAAAAAACGTTACTTTTCCTTTAACTTGAAAACTGTCACTTCATGACATCACAAGGTGGAACAGAGCATTTAGAACTTGAGATATAGACAGACTAATAAACGATTATGATGTGTGTGAATGTAAGTTTTTGAGGAGGTAACAACTAGGGCTATCACTTTAATGCGTTAATTAGATTAATTAATTACACGGCAAATGAACGGTTATCAAAATTAACGCAATTAATTTTGAGTGTCAAATCAATGCACGCATTTCAAATTTGGCGTGCGGCGAAGAAATCGCTGCCAGGGCCTTTGAACGGCAAGTTTATTTATAAAAAGAACAACAAGAACGCGGTGATTTGTAGCTTTTGTCAAAATGAATTTTCCGATCACCGAAGCTGCTCCAAACCAACAAACCACGCTCGCAGAATTTGGGAAAGAATGAGCAAAGTGACCACATGAAAACTGACAAACTCATTCGCTCACTCACAATCTCTCCCTGTCTCTCTCAGTCTATCTCTCCCTCTCTCACACTTTTAAAATGTGATCAATTAATTATAAATCCTGTAATTAATTAGATTAATTTTTTTAAAATCACCTGTCAGCACTAGTAACAACATTATAACATGGCTCAAAACTCACAAGAGTGCATTTTGCATAATATAGAGCCTTTACATTTTTATTTGGACAGTTTCACTAAATTAAAGCACATAAGTTTTGTTTTTGTTTCATTATAACAGAAATGAATGAGTCAAAAAGTATTTACAATATGTCATAATACCGATACCGCAGTCAATGACGATTGTGATCATGCAGCCCGTTCAGCTTGTTGGTGGTTAACTGAGCACCACAGGGATGTAATGGACGGGATGTTTGCAAGTCAAGGCACATCAATCATAAAAGCATTACACCAACCACAAACCGGAGCTGAGAGAAAGAATTTGGCCGTGAATGTTGTTTGTGAAATATCTGGAAAACACTTACATAAGAGCTGGCATTGAGTTCCAGTTTTTAAATATTTTAATGGCCCTGAAGTGTGTGTTGTGGTGCCAATGTGGGAAAGGAAACTGTGCCCTAATACACACATGTAAACAATAAGAGTGAGAAAAGTTTGTTTGAATTAGCAATGAAAATGACTCGAGAAATTCTCAGTTGACTAAAGATGTGGCCGGCGTTTTCATTAATCAGCAGAAATGGGGCGTGACGTGTAAGCAAAAATTCTCAAAACTGTCATAATAATCCAAGATGAAAAGTACTTAATTGCATAAAGTAGAATAAATAATTGAATAATGAATAATTATCATAACTGAATAATGAATAATTCCCAAATAATGATCTCAATCAAATAATGAATCAATTAATACAAATTTTGGTTGACAATACATCAACACAAACCATTAGTCATTAGCATTACCTCCTCTGAAAGTTGTGAAAAGCCCTTATGAACTCATTACCATGAAACAAACAGGAAGAATCATGTTGAATTAGGGAAGAGGAATATATAATAAGAGACCACTGCAAAATTATCAGTTTTTCTGATTTTACTACTTATAGGTATGTGTTTGGGCAAAAGGAACATTTTTGTTTGAGTCTATAAACTTCTGACAACATTTCCCCCAAATTCCAAATAAAAATATTATCGTTTAGAGCATTTATTTGCAGAAAATGACAAATGGTCAAAATAACAAAAAAGATACATGTTTACATGTTTTCAGACCTCAAACAATGCAAAGAAACAAGATCAAATTCATTTTAAAACAACATAATACTAATGTTTACACTTAAGAAGAGTTCAGAAATCAATATTTGGTGCAATAACCCTTTTCTTTAAAGATCCCATGACATGGTACTTCTTGATGCTTTTATATGGCTCCTTAATGGTTCCCTAATACTGTAAATGAATCCTTCTTCAAAATCAACACTCAGTGCATGAGAAACAGAGATAAGATGAGAAAGAGTCATAAATATCTCTCTCAAACACTTTATTCTGGGCGTTGTTGCTTGAATGCAAATGAGGAGAAAAGAGCTGGCCTATAGTAGAGGGTGGGGGCGTGGCCAAACTCTCCGCTTTCGGCTCTGAGCGCTCAGCTGATCCATTTCCGTGTTTTTGCAGGGGGGAGAGATTTGAAGCGTTCCATTGAAAAATAAACACATTTCCACATAAAATAAAATGAAACCACCGCTGTTCAAAGGTCCAGAGGCTCAGATAAAGGACTTCTGAGCCTAGAAACACTCGGACGTGCCTCCAGGCAAATAAAAAAATGCATTTCGCATTGCCTAGCGCATTCGCAGTCCAAACTCTCTGGGCGTGATTTACAGAGACGCTGAGTACAGACAGACGGGGGTGGAACTGCATTTGCATTTCTTTTTTCGATCTGACGTCAATAAGGTGCCTTGTTCAAAATCGCCCGTTTGAGCTCCGATTTTTTGTAACGCAGAAAAGGATCGCAAATGCTCAGTTTAGACATTTCGCAACTTTTAACCATGGGGGGGGCTAAACAGGGTAGGGGAGCTCACATTAACGTTCAAAAACCTCAGAAAGTGAAAATTTCATGCCATGGGACCTTTAAAACCACATAATACTAATGTTTACACTTAAGAAGAGTTCAGAAATCAATATTTGGTGCAATAACCCTTATTTTTAATCACAGCTTTCATGTGTCTTGGCATGCTCTCCACAAGTCTTTCACATTGTTCTTGGGTGACTTTATTCCACTCCTGGTGCAAGAACTGAAGTAGCTCAGCTTTGTGTTTGTGTTGGAATTCAACAGACGCTGGAATGGAATGGCTGTAATACATGTAGAGATGCTGATTTCAGAAGAAAATGCAGTGGTCTCTTATTTTTTTCCAGAGCTGCATATAAAGTCATACAGACATTCAAAGTAGAGGTCTGTGCGGGACAGAATTTTCAGTCCCACTCCCGCCTGCACCCGCATTGTGCAGTCCCACTCCTGCCCATGATCATGTATTCCGCTTGATAATGATTCTGGTCGTTCGGCACATGCTCGTTGGGTCATCCTTCTGACATGATGACGCACTGCAAGATGGCGGCCCGGATCAAACTTTGGTCTCGAACTGAAACAATTTTAATAAGTACATTGGAAGAACTACAAATAATGAAAAGAGTGGATGGCAGAAAACATAAAAACACTAACCAACCTGAGATGACAAGAAAGCCGGTAGCAGCTGAGTGTGTGTTTTTTTCCGGTCGACGTAAATACGTTTCTGTCCCTATCCAATCAGATCACTTCCCGACCCCCAGACATTGAGCAGAATGAAATTAAGTCAATTTAACGTGTCTTCCATGTAAACCTCAATTCAGAATTATTATTTCCATGTAAATATGAAGAATAATTTAATTCCAAACTATTTAATTCGGAACAATTTATTCGGAATTAAAAAACATCATGTAAACGTGGCCATTGTCCAAATCCAGGTCATTCATTGCGTCTTTGAAGGGATCCAAGGATGTGTTTATGGATGCAGCCTATTGTTATTATCTAGCGGAATCATTGTGACCTCATCATCCCGCTGTGAGACAAAATCCAGCATATCCACACTCAAATTCTAAACTGAATGTTTGAGAGACATCGTCAGCTTGACTTGCAGGCCAGAATGTTTAAAATAGCTGACCAGTTTCTTCTCGTTGGTGATAAACTGGGCCGCTTCAGGGACTTGGCCCACCACAGCAGGCGAGAGAGCTGAATTCAGCACATGGGCACTACAGTTTAGTCTTGTGAATCCACGTAAGGAGGCCACCATGTTCTCCCCTCTATCTGTGAGAAACACTATTTTTTCCCCCAAAAGTGAACAATAAATTCCAAAGACTGTTAAATTCTGAAATAATAAAGCCCAGATATTTTCACCTGCCTTTGAAGTTCCTTCATCAAATGGGGCAGAAAACAGTACTCTAGACTGTAAATTGTAATCTGAATTAATCTAATGTATGGTGGCTGACAGGAAAGAGGTTTTGCAATATGTTTCAGTCCAAATATCTGTTGTCACAGCACATCCATATTTCCCAATTGTCTCGCTTATGTCATCTACAGCAGGCCATTTAAATTTGAGTGCCCATTCATCTACATGACGTGTCACTGTTGCTGGAAGGGGCAGAATCTCTCACATCGAATTTGCCTATTGTGGCTGCCGTGTCAACCAAGTGTTGGGCCAATTGAATTAATCCCCGACCAGCAATACTGAATCAACACATTTCTCCACGGTCTTTGTCTTTAGAGCATCTGTCACTTTTGTGCTGTTTCCTCTGAACTCAACACTTGTCCTTTCAGGACAGTACATACATTCAGGCGATTCAGGCCTGATGTGCCTGATTTATGGCCATTGTATGGCAGAACCTTTTGGCACTTATCACAACATGCAAGCAGAGCAGAGCAGCTGATTTCGCTCTGCATCGTACACAAGCGAAAAAGACTTGTCTGATTTCAGGTTTCTTGATATTTTGATGGTAAATGCACCTCTCTTTAAAGAGGAACTTACTTCTGAAGCACTGTGATATTCACTAGACGTGCTCTGTTCTTCTGCCATGTCTTCGAAGCTCTATCAAACACAGAAAAGCTAAAAGGAATTGTCTAAAATGTGTGCGAGTAACACACTAATGAAGCCACAGGTGCCCTGGGGCAGACTGACTAAAGTGAGTCTGCCAATCTGCACCATCGGCCCCTCTAACCGTTACACACACACATAGTTTCATACTAGGCAATGTAGGTGAAATGTCTTGCCTAAGGCACCCCCTGTGGCACTTGTTCCCTGCGGTCTCCCATCCAAGCACTAACCAGGCTCAGCCCTGCTTCGCGTCTGAGACCTGATGAAGACAGAGACGTTTGGCCCAATACAAAAAGAACTAGTTTTTCAAGTGTTCAAGACAATAAAAATCAGGTACAGTGGCTTTAATCGACGGCTCTTCAGCTATGGTTTAATTATTCTATGCTTGGGTAAAAGTTTGCTACGACTAAGAGTGTAATTTAACAAACGTACTTAATCCAGCTGAAGGTACTGCATGTACAGCTAAATTGGCGTCACGGTGGCTGAGTGCTTCACAGCAAGAAGGTTCCGGGTTCGATCCCCGGGTCGCCCAGGCCATTCTGTGTGTGTGTTCTGTGTGGAGTTTGCATGCATGGTCTGGGTTCGGTCGCCCGAGCCTTTCTGTGTGGAGTTTGCATGTTCTCCCCGTGTCTGGGTGGGCACTCCGGTTTCCCCCATCAACCCAAAACAGCTTAGGTCCAGACCAAACTGAAGCAAGAAGATCATGGAGATGGTCCCTGGGCGCAGGGATGTGCTGCCCACTGCTCCTAATAACAGGATGGGTTAAATGCAGAGAAGAATTTCTCCTGTGTGAGATCAATAAAGTCACTTCTTCTTCTTCTTCTTCTAAATATGTCTTTGCAGTAACTTTTTTACACTTGAACACATCATAGGACTCCTCTCTCTGTAGGGAACTAGCCTGTCCTTCCTTTTAAACTTCTGTAACTAGGGCACATAACATTTGAGCCATGTTCCACTATTTGAATCAGAGCCACAGTGATTTACATAACGTTCTATAGCAGCAGTGTGAAGGTGGACCAAGTGCGCCTTATGTAACACTGAGTCAGAGCTGGCCCCATTACAACTGTTTTTAACATGACCTAAATTATGCACCTGCAGGCTGTAAACTTACTACAAGAGTTTAATAAGGTTGTGGGTTGGATTCCTGATGTCTCTGGGTGGAGTGTTCTGCTTATGGGACAGGGGCAGAGTGGTTAGCCTGGCTGTCTTTTAATAAGAAGTATATGTCCCGATTTAAGTTTTTTGGCTCCCGATCTGATACTGATTTTTAACTACAGTGGTACCTCACCTTACGAAATCAATTCGTTCCAGAAGTGGTTTCGTAATGTGAAAAATTCGTAAGTTGAGTAGCTATTTCAATGGAAAAAGCCTGATTCGTTCCAAGGCCCCGATCCAAGTTTGTTTTTTTTTGTAGTGTAACTTTTTTTATAGTGTAACATTGTGTTCTGCCTCCTGATTGGTTTCTCAGACTGGATTTGGACTTTTCTCGCATTTGTCTCTCGTTTGGACACTCAAACTTGGACCCAGGGGGACACTGCCAGCCCGCCTTAAGAGCTCCCTAAGCGGGCATGGGTCCGGGGATTGTCCCGGTCACCGGCCTGGAGGTCTTGAAGAGGCCGACCTCACGGTTCTATCCAGGCCGCTCTGTGAGCACCTCCTGGTCTAGTCCTGGTTTAGTCCAGACCACTGCGGCTCCTCCTGGTTTAGTCCAGGTTTAGTCCTGGTTTAGTCTAGACCACCGCGGCTCTTGCATGGGTCTCGTTCATGCGTTCATGCGCTCAGACTGTGTGCAGTCCTACTCGCTGCTCCCCTCAGCTGTGACTCGAAACGAAACCAGGAAATAATTTAATCCACCTGGTCTAGTCCTGGTTTGGTCCTGGTTTGGTCCGGGTTTGGTCCTGGTTTGGTCCTGGTTTGGTCCAGGTTTAGTCCTGGTCCAGTCCAGGTCTAGACCTTGGTCTGGACCTGCTGGCAGCTCCGCGCCGGGTCATGCTGTGCTATCACACATGTGATAGCACAGTCTTCTCCCCCCCTCCCGCTTCCCCCCACACTTCACTATTGATACGTTTTGTTGGGAATCTGTGGGGGTTTGGGTGTTTGAACGGGGGACAGGTGTGAGAAAAGTTTAAATCCAGTCTGAGAAAAGCGTATAATGTGTGTGGCTGAGCGCGCATTATTTGAATTTTTGAGATTTCACGTTTCGTAACTTGGAATTTTCTTTCGTATCTAGAGACCAAAATTTGACGTGAAGGCGTTTCGTAACTTGAACTTTTCGTTTGTTGGGTCATTCGTAAGGTGAGGTACCACTGTATTTGCAATTCCTGATACAGATACTATACCAATGCCATACCGATACCGAGCTTATAATTTTTTAATGACTTGATTCACACAATTTAAGCGGTGCCTTTATAAATAATTAAAGAATTTATAAGAATTTAGCTCCAGATAAGTTGCCAGATATAAAAAAGGACTACCTAAAAATAGCCTAGTAATCTGTTATAATTAGGGATAGGATGAGACAATTTTCACCAGATGAGACACACTACCAGACTGGGTCCACAGGTACGAGACAAGACGAGATTTGACATAATTTGTAATAAAGTAGTGCAACAGAGCATTTTGGATTCACTATTTTTATTTATTTTGTGTAATACTTTAGTAGTCATTGTATACAGCTTTTTTGAACTACAGCTTCTTAAATGTATAAATATATAAAATTATAAATATAGAAATAAAAATATAAATAAAAGGAGGCCTAGTAGTATGGTTATGCTGCACTAACACATTACTTTTATTTTCATTTACTGAAATTTGTGCGTTTGGGGTGAATGGGTGGGTTAGGGGTGCAGAGCTTTGCCGTTTTCTGTTTGTTTCAGGTATTGTTTTATGTTTTTGTGTCCTATTTTCAGGTTTATTATTGTAATTAATGTTTAATGTTATATTCTATTGTGTTTAATAAAAATAAAAAAATAAAAAAATATTTAAATAGGTCCTGTATTTTCACCTCCGTGAGCTTTACACCACGTTATAATGTTGTTACCTCATTAAAACATACCCAGAGTTGTGTTTGTCTTTGGTTTCATTCACACGTTTGAGTAACCCTGCATTATTAATCTGTCTACAAATCTATTAGGGGTGCACGATAAATTGGCTCTAACATCGGTATCGGCTGATAATGCCAAAATTTCAACATATCGGTATCGGCCTGATGTGTAAAAGTGGGCCAATATTAACGACCGATATTTGTCAGTACAGTAATCCCTCGAATTAACGTTTACTCACATTTCTCTCTCATTTAAACACTCAAACTTTCATAGATTTTCAACAAAATGTATTAATAGTGAAGCGTAGGGGGGGACACGGCTCCGGGAGTCCTGCTGGATGTGCGAGGGGGGCGGAGACATGAGTCACTGGATCCACAGGAAGCACCGCGCTCATCCAACGGGATGAGCACGTGCTGCCACGTCTTGGGACGCGATGCGCACCAACCTCCTGGAGAAGATAAGATAAGATAAGATAAGCCTTTATGTACACGTGCACCCGCTCATCGCGCTCAAATCCGTGATAGTGCAGCATGACCGGCGCGAGACTGCACGTCCCACCCGGGGTTGCGAGAACAAGACCCGTATCCAAACCGTGCCTCCTCCTCTGGACCATGTCCACGGTCCCGAGGGGAGGCAAGCACATCAAAACTTGACATGAACAAACGCAAGAGCCGCACGAAATCAGGCAAAGAGCCGCACGCAGTGGTTTAATCCTGGTTTAGACCTGGTCTAGTCCTGGTTTAGTCCAGGTCTAGACCTGGTCCAGTCCTGGTTTAGTCCAGGTTTAGTCCAGGTCCAGTCCAGGTTTAGACCTGGTTTAGACCTGGTCTAGACCTGGTTTAGTCCGCGTTTAGTCCTGGTCTGGTCCCAGTCTGGTCCTGCCCCCCCCCGCGTCCCCCATCTATAACATCAATCGGCAAAGGTCCCTTAGACAAACAGGACGCAGAACACAATGTTACACTATAAAAAAATGTTACAGTATAAAAAAAAAATCAGGAGTCAAAACACGACATTCAAAAATTCATTTTGCATGATTTTCAATCTGTATAAAATGTTATCTCAGAATTAAAAAAAATTAAATTAAATTAAAATATTGGTATCGGTTAATATCGGCATCGGCCGATAACAGCAGCATTAATATTGGATATCGGTATCGGCTAAAATGTTCACATCGGTGCATCACTAAAATCTTTGTCTACAAAACTCAAAATGCTCCAAATGTTCCAATTTGAAGTCATGACGTGGTTCAGTAGAGAAGGGTAATTCCAGGTCTGAAATCATCCAAATGATTCTAAAAGATAAGAACAGAGATAATAGTATAATACAGGCTCTTTAACACTCTAAACAAAAACTGCACATGGCTATATTTTTGTTAACTGTTATAAAAATTGCCCTGGCATTTACATTTTTGTCTAGCTATTCTTACAGAGCCTCCAGCCGCTGAGCCAAATGTGTCTTGCCCCAGTACACATATATTTTATAAGCAGCTCTTGAGGTCAAAATAAGTCCACTGTGTACTATCTGCATCTAATTAGAAAGCGTTTTATTGCCCGAGTGTGCAGTTAGCATGCTAGTTATTGGTAGTTTATACATTCATGAATAATAAGTGAATAATTAGGATGTCCTGAATGCTTAAGGTAGCTATGGAATCATTTTGAACTACTGCAAATAGTTTCAAATGAGTGAGTTCTGTTTTCAGGCTTTTAAGACAGTAAAAAAAAAAAAAAATCAGGAACAACTCCCCCCCCCCCCCCCAATCATCAGCTACTTCTTCTTATTTGGGAATATACTGAACTGGGAAGGAACCAGAAAACACAAATCTTTACCTAACCTTCCAGCACCAGCAAAAATATATTACAACTCAAAATCATAACATTTGAATACATTGTATGACTATTATTTTTTGCATTATAAGCTTGCATCTGTAGACTTGCCTCATTTGCATAAAATCAAGACATCCACTTTAGAAGCACTTATATCCAAACTGAACCAAGGACACCTGCTGCACTTTTTCAGACACTATTGTAGACATAAAGGTGGAGATGGAAGCTGCTGAGGGTCAAAAAACAAGAGAAAAGCGCCACAATGTATTAGTCTGGGTTTAAATGAGAGAAGGTCATACTGGCTGAAGGTCTCAAAGTAAGAGAAGTGGATAAAGCAACTTTCAAGGAGCTGTAAGTCATGTAAGATTCCATAAAACATAATCTAACTGTTCCCAGATACGAGGTAGAGATGTTCAAATCAAATATAGTTTTTACTAATAACTATTAATAGTGCTGATTTATTCTTAATTACAAAAACATGGGACATAATTTTAATTTGGTGTTTTGGTCCTTAAGACGACCAGAATCCAATCAGAAAGCAGAATGAGCCTCACATGAGTCTCTCATTTGGAAGTTGCCAGTTTCAATGTTAAAATCCACTTTGTTTAAAGATCCCATGGCATGAAATTTTCACTTTCTGAGGTTTTTGAACGTTAATGTGAGCTCCCCTACCCTGTTTAGGCCCCCCCCCCCCCCATGGTTAAAAGTTGCGAAATGTCTAAACTGAGCATTTGCGATCCTTTTCTGCGTTACAAAAAATCGGAGCTCAAACGGGCGATTTTGAACAAGGCACCTTATTGACGTCAGATCGAAAAAAGAAATGCAAATGCAGTTCCACCCCCGTCTGTCTGTACTCAGCGTCTCTGTAAATCACTCCCAGAGAGTTTGGACTGCGAATGCGCTAGGCAATGCGAAATGCGTTTTTTTATTTGCCTGGAGGCACGTCCGAGTGTTTCTAGACTCGGAAGTCCTTTATCTGAGCCTCTGGACCTTTGAACAGCAGTGGTTTAATTTTATTTTCTGTGGAAATGTGTTTATTTTTCAATGGAACGCTTCAAATCTCTCCCCCCCCCGTGCAAAAACAAGGAAATGGATCAGCTGAGAGCTCAGAGCGAGAGCGGAGAGTTTGGCCACGCCCCCACCCTCTACTATAGGCCAGCTCTTTTCTCCTCATTTGCATTCAAGCAACAACGCCCAGAATAAAGTGTTTGAGAGAGATATTTATGACTCTTTCTCATCTTATCTCTGTTTCTCATGCACTGAGTGTTGATTTTGAAGAAGGATTCATTTACAGTATTAGGGAACCATTAAGGAGCCATATAAAAGCATCAAGAAGTACCATGTCATGGGATCTTTAAATGATCTGGATGGTCACGACCTAAACCCCAGCACCTACAGCCAATCAAGAATCAGTGCTAGTGCAGCCTCTGCAGCTCAGTGAGGGAATTCTGAATGATCTGAGCTTTCACATGAAACATGACCTGTTCATATACTGAGAATGAGGAAAACCGTTCTAAATATCACAGAGCATTTTGAGTTTTAGAGATGTAGGCAGACAAATAATAAAAGATTATTCTAATATGTGTGAATGGAACAAAACACAAGTCAACTCCAAGGTAAAAACATTCTAACAAAGCTAAAAGCTCAAATGAGTCAAATTTTGGGTAAAATAGGATCTTTTTTCAGACCATGAGTTAGTTTTCATGCCTGACAGTTTCGACTGCTCACTAGCGGTCTTCCTCAGAGTCAGGTGATGTTGCTGTGACGTGCTCATTCAGCTGATTTATACAGGTCTTGGTGCTGGGATACTGTCCTGAGTAAGTCGGACTGCAGATGGCACCGTCTTCTTGCCTCCACTGGTAGGAAAACAGTGTCAAAACCTGAAAAATCAGCTGACTGGACATGTCACAGCAACATCATGTCACCACTCTGAGGAAGAGAGCAGTCAAAACTGTCAGGTATGAAAACTAACTCTTGGTCTGAAAAAAGAACCTAACAACATTATCGGAAGACCACATGAACCTCATTGGACTGGTATTGTCGAGTATCGGTTATCAACCACAAAAGCAAGTCAAATATCAGTACTGGCTCAAAAAACAACTCCCAACTCATATAAGTACATAAAAACATCTTTTGTAACTGTCCTGGGAGTAATAATTATTTGTAATTATTACTATGCGTAATGTTCAAACAATTCAATTAAACCAGCAATCTGCCAGCAGTACTTCTATTTTTGTGCGGTACAAACTTCACATCCTGTTCTCCGTACAGTCCATCTCTCCATCCACTTCAGTAAACCAGGTCAGTAACTGTACATTTCTGTGATCAGGCCGGTGAGTGTACATGTAATAAACTGGAGACGCAGAAACCAGGCATACAGGGAATAAATGATACATGGAGAGGGAGGGGTGGAGAGGTGGAGGGGTGGAGGGGTGGAGAGGGAGGGCAAGGGGGGCAGTTACATAAGGTCTAGGCTAGTAAAGAGCCAACTTCAAACTTATACAAAATGTGATGCCAGTCTCCAGTACACTCCAGTGCTCTGTAGGCTATAGGCATGGGAAGTTTGTGCAGGTCCTAAGCATGGATAAAAGATTCAAAGGGAGTCTGTGTGTGTGTATATATATATATATATTTTTTTTACAGTGGTGGTGGTGGCAGTAGTAGTACTACAAGCAGCAGTGATAACAGTATAGTAGTTAAGTAGTAGCAGTAGCACTGTGACAACAGACAAAACTGATGTTATAAGGTATGTCAATATAACACTATAACAATATAGCAAGATAATAATATCTTCAAATTGTGATTTGACAATGATTCAAAATGACGTCACAACCAAACAACTGTGAAATCTTTAAAGGTGTATTACAGTATGCAACTTTTCTAGTTCAAGTCCAGCACCTGGTTGTGTACCACAGTATGGCATTAAAGGTATGGAGGATTTTTCTTTTGTTCCAAATTGTCAATGATAGCATTATAGTTCGTTAATTGCAAGCTGTTCTTACCTGTCTGTTTTAATTATTTGTAAGATTTTAAGTTTTTAATTTATTTTAGACGTAATGCTTTTCTACGTTTTAACCATGCCTGCAAATGTTTTTACAGGGAGCCATCTGTACACCATGGCAACGGACAACAGATGAAAACTAGCCTCTTGGCTAATTCTGGCATGTTTAACAGTTACTGTCCGCTATAAATAAATAAATAAATAAATAAATAAATAAATAAATAAATAGAAATGCAGCAGCCTTGTAATTATGATGAATAATAATAATAATAATAATAATAATAATAATAATAATAATAAAAATCCATCAAATGTGGACGCGGAGGGGCCAAATAAACATTAGCCTATACCAAGGCTAGCGGTGCTAATACTACGAATCCCAGAATGATTTGCAAATGCATTGATGCCGGCCCGTCATTCCATCGATAGCCTCCACCACTCCTGTTGACACTCATTAGCATCTGCTACTGTCACCTCACTTAAATTTAATCCACCGCTTCTGAAAAATGGCCAAACAAAAGAGAAAACAGGAGCTTTCAGGAAAGGTGGGAGGCAGATAGTATGTTCATCACTGTAAAAGACAAGCCTGTTTGTCTGGTGTGTGGAGCCAACGTGGCTGTAATGAAAAAATATAACATACGACGACACTATGAAACAAAACACCAGGACAAGTAAAAGGATCTCAACTAGAAGCAAAAGCTCCAGAAGGTAGAGGAGATGAAAAGAAGTCTGGTTTTACGGCAAACTATGTTCCCCAAAGAAATATCCCAAAGTTAGGCTGCTGTGAAGGCTAGTTTTATTGTGGCAACAGATCGCCAAATCAGCCCGGCCCTTTAATGAGGGAGCATTTGTTAAAAAGTATACGGTCAAAAGTTTGCGATGTTGTCACTTGCTGTAGACAAAAGCAGCGACAATTCTGACACTGCCCAGTTAGCAATCTTCATCCGTGGAGTGGACTCAAAACTTTCCATTACAGAGGAACTTTTAGGATTAAAATCCATGCATAATAAAACCACAAGAAATTAAATCTTTGAGGTGTCCAAATGTCTCAATGAAACGAGGCTGCCTTTGGGGACTTATGGCAGATGGTGTGCCTGGGATGTGTGGTCAAAAGAATGGATTGGTGGGCAGGATTTGGGAGAAGATGTGGGAGAACCATGCAGGTGAGCTTACAGTTTACCACTGCATAATTCACCAGAAGGCCTGATGTGGCAAAGCCCTGAAAAAGGATCATATTATGAGCACCATAACTCAAGTAGTTGACTTCATAAGAGCCAAAGGTTTCAATCACCGCCAGTTCAAGTCTTTTCCGGAGGAGTTAGGTTCAGAATACAGAGACGTGCCCTATCACACAGAGGTGTGATGGCTTAACCAAGGAAAAGTACTTAAGAGATGCTTTGAGCTGCATGAGGAAATCTGTTTATCGAAAGCAAAGGCAAAGACACAACAGAGGTCAGGGATAAAAGGTTTCAGTGTGAGCTGGCATTCCTGTGTGACATCATGAGCCATCTCGATGTACTAAACCTGCAACTTCAGGGACGGCGGCACGTCATTACAGACATGTACAGTGCAGTGAGGGGTTTTAGAACCAAGTTGTGCTTGTGGGAGACTCTGATCCTCCTTTAGTCGTTTAGTTAACATAATTAACTAAACAGTTAACAGTAGTCCAAAGTGAATCCTCCCACTTATTCACCACACTGAGTTGATGAGCACAGTTCACAACTTTCAGAAACCAGAGCAGATTTTTCCTGTTACGATAAAACTAACAACAACTAGCATCCTAGTTGAGCACTTCCTGATTTGGACACATTTTGCTCAAATACATGGGGAAAAAATTGTTAAAGGGCCATTTAACAAAATATTAAAGGTCCCATGGCATGAAATTTTCACTTTCTGAGGTTTTTGAACGTTAATGTGAGCTCCCCTATCCTGTTTAGCCCCCCCACCCCATGGCTAAAAGTTGCGAAATGTCTCAACTGAGCATTTGCGATCCTTTTCTGCGTTACAAAAAATCGGAGCTCAAACGGGCGATTTTGAACAAGGCACCTTATTGACGTCAGATCGAAAAAAGAAATGCAAATGCAGTTCCACCCCCGTCTGTCTGTACTCAGCGTCTCTGTAAATCACGCCCAGAGAGTTTGGACTGCGAATGCGCTAGGCAATGCGAAATGTGTTTTTTTATTTGCGTTTTTATTTGTTTGTTTATCGAAAGCAAAGGCAAAGACACAACAGAGGTCAGGGATAAAAGGTTTCAGTGTGAGCTGGCATTCCTGTGTGACATCATGAGCCATCTCGATGCACTAAACCTGCAACTTCAGGGACGGCGGCACGTCATTACAGACATGTACAGTGCAGTGAGGGGTTTTAGAACCAAGTTGTGCTTGTGGGAGACTCTGATCCTGCAAGGAAAGTTGGATCATTTTCTGTGCTGCCAAATCATGAAAGAGCAGACTGCCGCATTGCCCATTGCAGAGTTTGCTGAAAAACTAAATATGTACTTAGTGCAGTTTCCCGATGATTTGCCAACTTTGAGGCCCAGAAATGCAGATTTGAAAGAAAGGAAGAAAGAAAGAAAGCTATGCCTTTATTAGTCCCACAGTGGGGAAATTCCAGTTCCTACTCAGCGATCCGTTTGCGGTTGATGTGACATGCGCACCAACCTAACTCCAAATGGAGCTCATTGAGCTCCAGTGTTCTGACCCGCTCAAGTCAAAGTACAACTCTGTCGATGCTTAAAGGGATATGCCACCCCCAGGTCAAACTTGGGCATCTCCCCACAGTCCAGAGACTAAAATAAGTGGTGGAAAGCGTTTTTCTGGTCACCCAGCCATTGTCCAGGTCTGTCAGCACTGACCGCCGCGGTATCTGCAGCTACTCCGCGTTAGACTGGAGTCTAATGTCGCCAGAGAAAGATTTCGGCCAAAAGGAATTAATTTGCTCGATGCGTTTCCCAATTACTTTCTGTGTAGTGCGCATTCATATCGAGTGCAAATAAATGTACAAATCAACACGGAGAGCTTGACTTGGTCATTTTGGGTGGGAACTATTTTTCAGTGCGGAAAAAGACAGCCGAAGCACACACCACGCTGCGTAACAGGGGAACTCCCTTCCTGGTACGTAACTGGGATTCCCCTGTCAGCGTGGTGTGTGCTTCGGCTGTCTTTTTCCGAAATGATAAACAGTAATAGTGAAATAAATTTATGTCATTGACACAAAAACCCAAGCAGGATTATCCCCAAAAACTAAAAGTACAATATAGTTGAAAAAAATGTTCCCCGCTATAAATACTGACCCCCATCCCACCACAGTTTTTATTACACCAATTTATATTCCAAACTACGTTGACTGAACCGATATTTAGAAGCCAATATCCGATCTAGCACATTTTCCCGTATGGGCGCAATATGAGATACCAGTATTGGATTGGCGTATTTTGAACTCTGCTACAGTCCACGTCACGTAATAATAATACTTTTTATTTATATAGCCCTTTTCTAAACACTCAAAGACACAGGACAAAGAATATAATTTAAAAGACTACAAGAAAAAGTAGAAAATATAAGATATAAGAGGTTAAACATTACAAACTGTTCTAAAATCTGCTTGAACGAGAGTCATGTGCCAGTAGCTCATTGACCCCATTGTTGTGGTTCAAGGTTTGGCTCAAAAATAGCCCTGAATCTGAAGCTAGCACCTGCCAGCACCTGTCCTTCTGTATTTAAAGCCTGCAGTGTTATCTAATGAGTGTGCCAGTGTGACGCAGAGAGACAGACTGCAGATTAGGGACAGACGGAGCACACTGACCCCGATACAGCCGACAATAGGCAGGGGGACGTTTATAGAACTGCTGCGAAGGGTTAAGATAAGTCCCGCCCACCAGATCCACGGGCCAATGACAGAGGGCTTAAAAGATTGACCAAAAACGCAAACTATTCAAATACTGAGGTGACGCCACGTTCTGGTCTATTTGTGAAAATGAATTTGCTCAACAAGGGATGTAATAAAATTAGTAGGGCTGTAGTCGACTAAAGAAATTCTTGGTCGATTAAAGTCTAATTAATCAAACAGCCAACTAAAAAGGGGGATGGCAAAAACTCTTAAAACATTTATGTATCTCCTCCATGTGCACTCACAAGACTACACCTGCAGGGGGAGTGTATGCAAAAACAACTATTTATACAGAAAAAAAGTACTACGAAACAAAGTATTTATACAGCTTTGGACAAAAATAAGAGACCACTGCAAAATTATCAGTTTTTCTGATTTTGCTACTTATAGGTTTGTGTTCGGGTAAAAGGAACATTTTGGTTTGAGTCTATAAACTACTGACAACATTTCCCCCAAATTCTAAATAAAAATATTATAGCATTATAGCAATAGCATTTATTTGCAGAAAATGACAAATGGTCAAAATAACAAAAAAGATACATGTTTTCAGACCTCAAACAATGCAAAGAAACAAGATCAAATTCATTTTAAAACAACATAATACTAATGTTTACACTTAAGAAGAGTTCAGAAATCAATATTTGGTGCAATAACCCTTTCATGCGTCTTGGCATGCTCTCCACAAGTCTTTCCATTGTTCTTGGGTGACTTTATTCCACTCCTGGTGCAAGAACTGAAGTAGCTCAGCTTTGTGTTTGTGTTGGAATTCAACAGATGCTGGAATGGAACGGCTGTGCTGATTTCACACAAAAATGCAGTGGTCTCTTATTTTTTTCCAGAGCTGTATAAAGACAGATTCAACTCACAATTCACAAATTTAATCTTCCTTTTTACACATACAGTATAATAGCAAATAACAAAAGGTATCAGATGTTCAGCGTACTCTCTCACTCAGTAACTTCTCCTTCCTGCTGTTGTCCCATATAAATCCTTATATTCTAAATAAAATCAACTAAACGACTAAAGGAGGACTACAGCCCTAAATATTTGTATTGCACAAAAGCAGTTAATTGTAAGCTTCTGCAAAATTAACTATTATTGAAGATTCAAGATTCAAGATTGTTTTGTCATATGCAGGATCAACCAAGGTCAACAATGCAATGAAATGCTTAGGATCAGAAGAACCCGGTGACTCGCTAAGATAGTCGAGAAGTACCGGTACTAATAGTGTGCAATAAAAATACAAGTGAAAAAAGTAAACAATATAATAAAAATATGTAATAAAATAATAAAATACAAAGGTACAGGTAGGATTAAATAAGGTGTAAGTAGAGCATTTCACAGGTGTAGAGTATTTCATAAACCAAATACAAAATGTCTTAATAAAAAGTTTCATTTCAGCTTAATCTGGCTATTTGAATATTGAAATGATTGTTGTCGTGAGTGTACAGTTTGTTTACTTTCCCCAAACTGAAACTATGTCAAAGGGAAATCATTTGAAAGTGGTAACCCTGGTTAGTCAACAACACTTAAAGGCACTGTATGTGATTTTTACCGTCTTAAAAACATAATTAACTAAACAGTTAACAGTAGTCCAAAGTGAATCCTCCCACTTATTCACCACACTGAGTTGATGAGCACAGTTCACAACTTTCAGAAACCAGAGCAGATTTTTCCTGTTACGATAAAACTAACAACAACTAGCATCCTAGTTGAGCACTTCCTGATTTGGACACATTTTGCTCAAATACATGGGGAAAAAATTGTTAAAGGGCCATTTAACAAAATATTAAAGGTCCCATGGCATGAAATTTTCACTTTCTGAGGTTTTTGAACGTTAATGTGAGCTCCCCTACCCTGTTTAGCCCCTCCCCCCACATGGTTAAAAGTTGCGAAATGTCTAAACTGAGCATTTGCGATCCTTTTCTGCGTTACAAAAAATCGGAGCTCAAACGGGCGATTTTGAACAAGGCACCTTATTGACGTCAGATCGAAAAAAGAAATGCAAATGCAGTTCCACCCCCGTCTGTCTGAACTCAGCGTCTCTGTAAATCACGCCCAGAGAGTTTGGACTGCGAATGCGCTAGGCAATGCGAAATGCGTTTTTTTATTTGCCTGGAGGCACGTCCGAGTGTTTCTAGGCTCGGAAGTCCTTTATCTGAGCCTCTGGACCTTTGAACAGCAGTGGTTTAATTTTATTTTCTGTGGAAATGTGTTTATTTTTCAATGGAACACTTCAAATCTCTCCCCCCGTGCAAAAACAAGGAAATGGATCAGCTGAGGGCTCAGAGCCGAGAGCAGAGAGTTTGGCCACGCCCCCACCCTCTACTATAGGCCAGCTCTTTTCTCCTCATTTGCATTCAAGGAAAAACGCCCAGAATAAAGTGTTTGAGAGAGATATTTATGACTCTTTCTCATCTTATCTCTGTTTCTCATGCACTGAGTGTTGATTTTGAAGAAGGATTCATTTACAGTATTAGGGAACCATTAAGGAGCCATATAAAAGCATCAAGAAGTACCATGTCATGGGATCTTTAAAGGTGCATTGTGTAACTTTTCTGGTGGAGGCTCTGTCATCAGATTGTTTTTTTTCCATAAAGATGTTATTGCTTTAAACTTATCTATCTTGCATTTATTCAGTTACAGATGTTTTTATTGCTTTAAAAAAACACAAGCAGGGTCGCCTCTCCACAGATGTGATGTGTAACTTGGCTTAGTTCTAAGGAAATAGATATGTTCAATGTAATACTGTGGAGCATTCAGGACAAAGCAACAACATCTCCATGGAAACAAACAAGAAAAGTTACAAATGCACCTTTAACAAAAACTTAAAAACCTAACACCTTAAAATACATTTTTTACCAAAAGAAATTGTATATTTACACAATAAACACTTTTGTCCACATCTTCTTTCACACCAACTCACAAACCACCTCAACCACGCACAAATAATGACAACTGTAGGTTTAAAAAGGAAACTTAAGCTTACATTTAAGACTCCAATCCTCTGCAAATATCCTGGGGGAGGGGGGTGGGTCTACTGGGTCTAAAGAGGGCTCTGATTGGCTACAGCTGGGAAAGCTCTAACCAATCGGAGCGCGTGTTGCAGGGTCACTGGGTTTGTATGGGTTCATATGGGGACAGAACGGGGAAAGGACCTCACTGACCTCTATAGGGTGAAGACTGTGGGGGAGGGGAGGTATGTAGCACTGGAGGTATAGAATAGCACTACTGACTTTACTGGTTTAAAGCTACACAGGGTATAGGTAGCTAGGCTACCATAGCTATATGTTAGTCCTGGTTTGCACCTGGTTTAGACCTAGTTTGGACCTGGATTAGTCCCAGTTCAGACCGGGTATAGTCTTGGTTGTAGGTCTGGGGGATCTACTGTACGTAAATGCGATTTGTCTGACAAACTCTGCGATTGCGATTATGGATTCTTTTCAACGTTCACCTTTTAAACATGTCCAGAAGAATTGACAAAAGAGCCTTCAGCCTTTGTAATTCTATTAAAAAATTCTATTAAAAAATTGCAATTTTTATTAGATTGCAATTAGTCGTGCAGTTCTACTTGGTTATATTGTAGTCCTGGTTTTGCTTAAAGTGGCTTAAAGGGATCTCAGTTAGTCCTGCTTTAGACCTGGTTGAGTCCCAGTTTAGACCTGGGATAGTCTCGCTCATGCCATGGTCTATACTGGTTTAAACTGGTTTAATACAAGTATTGATTGAACAGGTCTCTGCGTATATTAGTCCTTTTTTAGACCTGGTTTAGTCTCAACCCAGACCTAGTTGCATTTGATCTGGTTTCAACTTGGTTCAGTCCACACCTTACTCGTTCTTGTTCCCTCGATAAAGATAATATAAAGAAATATTTATGGCTCCAGGGTGGGGGGAGGGGTCTGTGGTGGTATGTAACAGTGGGGGAGAGGGAGACACAGCATTGCAGTACTGGGCTTGTTTTAAGAGCAGGTTCAAGCAATGAGCTCAAGGAGAAATGCAATGACTGTCCTATACGATGCAAAATGGACTCTTGTGAGCTTTAAGTCATGTGGTAATATTGTTACCTTCTCAAAAACACACCTGGAATTGTGTTTTGTTTCATTCACACATGCTTGAGTAATCGTTTATATTAATCTGTCTGCATCGCCCAAGCTCAAAATTCTGATATTTTTCAAGTTAACCGCTACTCTACCTTCAGTTCAGTAGATATGGGCAATTCCAGAGTTGAAATGATCGTCAGTCAATCGGTTTGAGAGGAGAACTCAGCCTAAATATGCAGGGTTTGTGTGTTAAACATGTGCGAATGAAAAAACAAAAAAAAAAACAAAAAAAAAAAAACAAAAGCACAACTCCAGGTATGTTTGTGATGAACATTATAACATAGACCAGAAAATAGCGTAATATGGGCGCTTTAATTCACAATCAACCAAAACTAACAAGCCTAACCAAGGACACAAGCAGGTGGCAGATCCAGACCAGAAAAGCTACATACTGTACATACATACACATGTACCTTTAACTCATGTGTCTATCTGACACATGGCAGCAAAGCCAAAGTTTAGGTTTAGATCAGGGTAAGACCAACCTTTAGACCAGTTTTTTCTTTTTTTTTCTTTTTAGTCCTGGCGTTTGTCCATGAGATGGGGGTTTGAAAATATGAAAAACTGAGGAATTTCATTTTAAAGAGTTTGCAGTGGTCCAACGTTATTCTTCACGCACCTTGTGCATTCTAAGCATCCTAATCATTAACTAAACGATAAGTTTATAAGCAGTTTTCACAACTTCTAGATGCCAGAGCTGAGATTTGAGATCACAATAAGTAGCATGCTAACTACCCACTTCCTGATGCTCAGACATTATATGCAGACAGCGCATAGACAATATATCAGTACTGTGGCAAGACAAGGTTTGCTCAAATACATGGAAAACAAATCAGGAACAGGTCTATATTGCGCCAAAATGACTCTTGTGAGCTTTAAGCCGTGTTATAATGTTACTTCATCAAAAATATACCTGGAGTTGTGTTTTTTTTTCATTCACAAATTTGAGTAATATTTTATTATTAGCCCGTCTACATCTCCAAAGCTCAAAATGCTCTGTTCCACCTTGTGACGTCATATAGTGGCAGTTTAAGTTAACAGCTCCTTTTTACCTTTTCTTCAGTAGAGATTGACAATTCCTGAGCTGAAATTATCCAAATGATTCTAATGAAAGTCTATGGAGTTTAAAAACACAGTGGAGCACATGACATCACAAGGTGGAACAGTGTTTTCTGTTTTAGAAAAGAACTTAGGCTGAATTTGCCTAAGTTTAAAAATGTGTTTTGTTTGCATTTACACAACTCCAGATATGTTAGCCCCCCCCCATGGACCGACCGGAAGGTCGGTCTGCACTTGGGGGGACGAAGGCGGAACCCGGGGTGCGGGCCCTCGCTGCGACAAAGCCCCAGCCGCGGTAGATACTATGGTAAATGGTCACATCTTTATATAGCGCTTTTCCACCTTCAAGGCGCAGACACTGGGGGCGAGGAGGGTTAAGTGTCTTGCCCAAGGACACAACGTTCATCTGTGGGAGCTGGAATCGTACCAACCAACCTGTGGGTCAGTGGATCTGACCACTCAACCACTGATGTTTCTTATGTCAAGAGCGGGATTTGAAACGCCAACCTTTGGATCAGTGGACGAACGCTCTACCAACTGAGCTACTGCCGCCCCTATGTCGACTTCTCTCCGTGTCGAGAGTCCTTCTTCTTTTCCTCTTAGATGAAGGTGCTTGCTCCTGCGATGTATGTGCGGAGTAAGTGTGATCTGGCAACATGCTTGTCGTTGTTTATCCAAACGCATACTATCTCGTGTGAAATCCACGGGCCAGTGCCAATAGATATAAAGAAAACGGCGAAAGCGGAGCCCAAAATACAGTATGTCCTTCTGCGGCTCTCGTAATTAAAATGGATGCCGCTACATGGGGAAGATCCCCCTTTTATGCAGGTGAAATCGACTATATCTAAGTCCAACAGAATACTTTGATTTCATGATGGAAGTGAAAAGGCTTTGAAAACACTGTATTTTTGAATGGGTATCTTCAATTTCAGTAATTAACGGGTAAAAATCTTACACAGTGTACCTTTAATCTCAGTCCAGATCAGACTTATTAGTAGTTATGGATTCTTCAAGGTCAAGTCTGGTTTATAGATTATAATAAACATAATTTACAAGGGTGGGTTGTTCCTTGGCTGAACTGTTGACCGGCCGACCCCTGACCAGCTCTTACGCAACTCTCCATAAAGTGAGCAAACATACGTCCATGAGAACGCACACAAACCAAATGGGGATGCAGTATATTGCACTGTATATTGCATGAGATTTAACCAAGTTTTCTGTATTGTTACTAGTCATGTCACGAAAAAAATGTTGAAGTTCGATATATTGCTGAAGTAAACGTAGACGATAGAGTTGGGCGGTATACCACTTCATATTGAATACCGGCATTTACTTTTTAATGATATAATATTTTTCATATATCCCAATACTGGTGAGTGTGTGCGTACAAAACGTCGGGAACACAGAGCGGCAGAACGTGGCGCCGCAGGACATTGTGAGGGGGATTGTTTTGCAGTGGCGTGGAAGCTCAGTGTGTGTTGAGCGGTGAACAACATGGACAGAGAAAATGTTACAGACACAGAGGAACTTATACCGAAAAGAGGAGCCGTGTCAGTTGTGTAGAAGTACTTCAAACAACCGTATTCTGTAAATGTTGTCGGGCTAAAGTTGTAGCCACAGGAGGCGACACGAGCAATCTGCTTCACCACCTAAGTCACGAACACGTCCTGGAATATGAAGAATGCACGAAACTAAGATCTGCATCCTCTTCCACGTCTGCAGTGAGCGTTCAAGTCGGCGCCGCAACACAAAACACCACTCAGTCGTCACTCAGACGCGTTTGCTAAAGGGACTGCCTACGACAAGAAAAGCAAACGGTGGAACGATATTACCAACGCTGTTACTGTCCACTTAGCCAAAGACTGTACCACTTAGTACATGAAAAAAAAAATACCATCAAATACAGTGACACTGATATCATTTTGAAAAAAAATTGGTCAAACCGCCCAGCTCTAGAACTTTTCAGTCTCCCTAGAAACAAGCAGGAGACGCCACCAGGCCAATTTACAGGTGAGATCTGTGAAAAGGCGACCCCACTCACAGTCAGAATGCACGTTTTTAAAGGTATTTTTGAGCAAGAAAACCACCCTTAATCAAATAAATGCGTCGTATATAAGTTTAAGACCACATTGGGGAACATTAAAGGAAAAGCACTAAACTGAAAAGTGACAGTGACATAAAAAAAACATGAGCTACAATAAATAAAACGTAGAATGAAACACTTTAGTACTGAGTCTGCATCTGTAATGAGAGATAGAGGTGATTTATTCAACCTTTTATGGCTCGTAGGCAAAAAACAACTAAAATATTCCTAGGCCTAAAAAAAATAAATGTTGGTTTCCGATTTGTTGACAGTTCTAGACATGGGTAGGTAGGGAATTTATTTTATTTATTTATTTATTTATTTTCCTGTGGGAATATGGACATTTTGAAAATTTATTTTATTTCCTTCCGCAGTAGTGTGTGTGTGTGTGTGTGTGTGTGTGTGTGTGTGTGTGTGTGTGTGTGTGTGTGTGTGTGTGCGTGCGTGCGTGCGTGTGTCTGTGTCTGTGTCTCTGTGTGTGTGTGTGTGTGACTCCACCTCCCAGAGCGCGTTTCCAACGGAGTCAAGAACCCGGACATTCGAAGGATTTTATAAACTTCGGCCGGACAGCCTCTGAAAAGAGGACGTATGGTCACCCTAAGTTGATCCGTTCTTAAGACTTTGCCCTACAACCACAACAAAGCGTATTCTTCCGCCGTTCGCGTTTGTTTACGTCGCTTACCACGCTAAACCGCGTAAGACGGAATGACGCGTAATTCTTTTTTACCGTCGTAACCCGAGGATCCCCGTACACATCGCAGCGCAGGTGTGGTGAATTACGTCCGATTGTAGCCTCGCGGAAATCGAAAAATACAGTAGGCTATTAGTTTTCTTTCTTTTTTAACCGAAGCTTGTAAAAGTCCAATAAAATAATTTGGGTCGCATGCAAATCAACAGGGTCGGTCGGCAACCGGAAACTTAGATATATTTTTTTTAGGCCCTAGCAGTGTAAAGAAAATGCGCACATGATAAATATAGACCCAAAAATACATAGTTCCAGCTTTCATATATCAATACAGTAATTATCATGACAGGTCTATTGATTACATCGTATTTTCATGAGAAATATCTAAAAGGAAAGACATGAAAATCAGAACTAATCAGTCTGCAGAGGTCTAAAGTTATTCCTCACTTACCAAATGCATTCCACGTATCCTAATTATTCACCGCAGTGAGTTCATAAGCACAACTTTCAGAGAGTGGAATTTCCCGTCACTGTAAAGCTAACAGCAACTAGAATGGTAACTGTGCACTTCCTGATTCTAGGCCAATAAAAGGCATTTGAATTTGACACAGACAGTACAAAGTCGACATACTTTGGCCTCTAGAGCTGCTTATACATTGCCTGGTTTACACCAGACCATATCACAAGTGATATATGGTCTGGGAGCACCTACTGAATATCTCGTAGTGGAGGTGTGGTTTACGATCGCCAACGGCCGTTTATTGGGTGTTACGAATGTCTATCATTTGGCGTATACGTAGCCCAGAGCCAATCATGTCAGTTGTCAGTTCAAACTACAAGCTTCCGTTTGTCGCATAGTACGCGTCAACTGTCTTTCCACCCCTCCCCGCTCTCTGATTGACTCCCAAAATCAGGAGCCCTCGCTTAGCCTAGTTGCCAGGCTGTCTTTTAGATCGGAACGATCATGCAAAGCAGCCTGGGACATTTTGCTCAAATATTAACATCTTTTAGTTAATTAAAATTGTTTTTGATTTAGATTTAACATTTAGATTTAACATTTAGATTTAGATTTAACATTTACATTCAAGTTTTAGATTTAACATTTAAGATTTAACATTTAGATTTTAGATTTAACATCTAGATTTAGCATTTAACATTTAATATTTACGTGTACTATTTCATATTTATATTTAACAACTTAAAATTTCTTTAAGTTGACAAATATTGCTTTAAATGTGCAAAAAGTAACTGAAAAAAAACATACACACACCTGTTTTTTGGACATTATTTAAAGCTAAATATGATATGAAAAATGTTGGGTTAGGGTTAGGTTATTTCAGATTGAGGCGCTTTACAAACGGTGCCCCATAGTATTCATATTTTAGTTTGTTTTATTTATATTATTTTTCCATTTGTTAATATCATCATTAATGTAAACTCTGTTCTTTATGAATCGGGTTCTGCTCCAGGAGTTGGGAGGAGGGCACCAGGGAGCAAGTCTGTTTTGTATTTTGTGCATTACTAATGTTTGTATTTTTTGGACTCCCTCGAAAACAAGATGGCACACCTCAAGGGGAATTCCAATAAAATAAAATAAATAAATGTGGGGAAAAAACACTCTGCCACTCTCTTGTGTTATTATTTCTAATGTTAACCCAAGGACACCAATCCTGTGACCGCCACTTACCCATAATCCTCTGCTCCCCGGTGTAACCTGCACTGTGATATGGCCTCATTTCTGTCTCTGTCTCAGACGCCTCAGATCACATTAAAATTCATAAATGTCAATTTCAAACAGAAAGCAGAGATGGTGGGACCACGTGGATCATTATCAGGAAGCACAACAGACTGAGTCTGGGCAGGTCATTGAGGACTCCGGAGATTAAAGCGAATCAATAGAAATCTGTAAAGGAAATTGTGGTAAGACTTTGCTTATCAATAAACTAGCTTGTGCATATTCACATTAGCATTTTGGAATCCATAAAACACTGTAACTTAGCAACTATAGTCATAGATATTTGTGAGAAACAAACAAAAACATTATTTCTACTGTTACTTAAAGGGACAGTGTGTAGGATTCGTGGCGCATAGGTGGTTACTAGCTATTCCACTTCCTCTTTTGGCTATGGCAGACCTCGAGGGTCACCCGGGCGCGACGTAGCGCCGACATCGCGCGTGCACGCGCACGAACCGCGCACCGCTGTATACATAAAACGCGGTCCCCCGTTCACTTTTTTTTTTCTTTTCGCATGAAAACACACAATCCCGATCATGATTCATGACAATCTACACATCAAATGAAACCTTACAGTCTCCTCTTTTTGACTATGCAATTCATTTCCCTGCAAAACAATCACTCCCCGAGCACATGGGGCTTTTATACAGAAAAGCACAAAACTTAGCTTACTTAGCTTACCTTTGAAGGCTCTGCACAGGTCAAACTCTGTATTTCATCATAAACTTGGTCTCAATCTGTCCATAAGGATCCAGCGAATAAAATCCAGTAAAACAATTTAGTCCAAAATACGTGTTATATCCATTACGATGTGTGATCCGGCAGCATGCTTCTTTACACGAGGCTCCCCCCTTCCCCCCTCCCCTTCCCCTTCTCTCCTTCGCTCCTTCTCTCCCACATGAGCAGGCGTTAGCAGGAGCCGAGGCGAAGGATGAGCCCAAATGTCCTTCTGCGGCTCTCGTATTCAAAATGGCTGCCTCTATATGGGGAAGATCCCCCTTTTATGTGACTATATCTAAGTCCAAAAGAATACTTTGATTTCATGATGGAAGTGAAAAGGCTTGGAAAACAATGTATTTTTGAATGGGTATCTTCAATTTCAGTAATTAACAGGTAAAAATCTTACACACTGTCCCTTTAAAGGTGCACTCAGTAACTTTTCTGTTGGGGTCCATCACCTATCTCCTTGTTTCTATGTCATTGGAATGTTCCACAATATGTAGGGCTGCAACGATTAGTCGACAACGTCGACGACAAAATTTTGTCGACATGAAATTTCATTGTCTACTAGTCGTCTTATTTAAGTATCATTTTAATTTGGAACTTAATACTCGTCTGTGTCAAGAATCTGCAGGGCCGACAGCAAACAGTTCAATGTCTTTGTTACACATCTGCTCCTTCACTGTACAGTAGGGTTGGGCGGTAATACGGTAATACGGTATACTGCGGTATCTAAAAATAGCAACGTATCAGATTCATTACCGTCATAAAAAAAAAAAATCTTGCCCTAATATAATAAACTATAATTTATTTAATGCCTAAATAACGAGTGTTTGTCCAGCACCTATGTATGTGTGGTTGTGTTTGTTAATTTAATACTATTACAGTTTAAAACTAATATTACTATCGGAGAGATGACATTCGACGAAATTCCTGGTGTTGCATCGTCACATGTCATTACCGCTCAGAAGGAGAAGGAGAAAAACAAGATAACATGATAGGCCGCGCTGAGTTGGTTCCAAAGAAAACACAACGTCTGCAATTTGGCAGCATTTCGGATTTCGGCCAAGCAGTACACCGGCTAATGTCAACGAGGCTGTGTGTAAAACGTGCATGAAGACGGTGGCGGCACTGTGGAGGAGCGAGCAGAAGCGGAGAAAACTGCATATTGTCGCGAGTGTAGTGCACTCGTGAATGTATGCATAATTCACCTTCTTAACTGTGTTGTTACAGCTTTGCCATGCGGGTTTTGCTCAGTTCTTGGTTAAGCACTTGGTTATAAAGTCACTGCTTCTGATAATAGTTGCGGTCCCTTTAAGAAAGGCGTGACGTTTGACACGCTGCTTTTGTGTTCTAGCGCAGCGCCCTTTCCGATATTCTCGCGTGTTAATAAAAACGATTCACCGTTTTTGAGTCTGAAATGTGAGAAGTTTTTGGGTTTCTTATTACAAACGCAACTTCCACACGAGGCTGTTATTCTGGGAGATGAAGACCCCCTTCTTTGGTGGAAATCCAATGGAGTCAGGCGCTTTCCTCTGATGTCGAGGGTTGCCCGAAAATACCTGTGCGTTAGTACCACAAGCTCTCCATCGGAACGGGTCTTCAGCACCGCGGGCAAACGTGCCCTACTCAAGCCGGAAAAAGGGAACATGCTGGTTTTACTGGCGAAAAACATTCAATAGCTTAATAATTTTATTTTCAATAAGGAGTAGCTTTTTCTGACGGACGAAAGCAGTTCGGGATGTTGTATGGTTGTTAATTTATTTGATTCATGTTAATAGATTTTAAAAATATACAAACGAGCAGTATTTTCCACTGCGTTCTCAGGACAGGGTTATATATGCACATTTTCGGTTATGTCTTGTTATTTATTGTTCAGATTTTCTTATTTGATAAGATCAAGTATTTTATTTATTTGATTCCTGTTGGTTTGTTAGCTTTAGCCCACAATGTATTCCGTTCCGTCGGTTGGCTGCTGTATTTGCACTTTAAACATTTGTTAATAAAAGTTACTAATTTTGTACATGTTTTGTTATGTTTTCAGTATCATTAGGCCTATGTAATGCTTGCTATTCTGTTTCTGAACGGTATAGGTGCAAGCTGCCATTTGGCGAGGCCACTCCACCGTAGTGCTACGAAGTGTTTTTTATTATTTTTTATTTTTTTAGCCTTAGCAACGGTAATACCGTATACCCCGGGAAAATGTGGAGAAGGTTTAACGGTATCAAAATTTGGATACCGCCCAACTCTACTGTACAGTGTCCAGGTTTACACCATTTCTCGTTCAGAAACAGCGCTAGTCCTCCTCCCTTCTTCTTCCCGCTCTCCGTGATTTGCGGTGTTAGCCATGTCTCCGTAAAAACAATGACGCTAGCGTCCCTGTACTCCCTCTGAAATCTAACGACCGCCGTGAGCTCGTCAGTCTTGTTGGCGAGGGAGCGCACATTCCCCGTTACGACGGAGGGGAGGACCGGCCTGCAGCGTCTCTTCTTTTCCCGGAGTTTACGTCCCGCGCGGCGTCCACGGCGTGTCGTCTGCAGGATCTCATCAGGGATAACATGCCTGTCTCGGGGGAACACAACAGCGCTGCGCAGCGCCGTCAGCTGATCCTTTGTGTAGACGAGCGGAGGACGGGGTCCCCTAAACATCTTAAGCCGAGACAGGTAAATAATCCATCAAAAGTGCGGAAAAAAATGCAGCGTCGAGTGCAGCCCAAGCTTAACGAACAGTGTTGACAAAAATATTTACAAAAGTGGGGCGGTTTAAAGGCAAAAAGTTAGGAAAGTTACGGAAAAGTGCGGGAGTGTTGTGACGAGCAGCTAGCTCGCGCCAGTCACTGTATCTGCATGTGAGGAATATTCCAATATTAGCACTAGTGCTAAACGGAATGGTGGCCATACGCAATTTGCTCACGAGTCATGGACAATCTTTTTCATTCCGAATGTAGTCTAGTCGTGTTTTGGCAGTATTCCCTTAAAGGGATATGCCACCTCCAGGTCAAATTTGGGCATCTCCCCACAGTCCAGAGACTAAAATAAGTGATGAAAAGCGTTTTCCTGCTCACCCAGCCATTGTCCGAGTCTGTCAGCACTGACCGCCGCGCGAGCTGCTGCTCCTCCGCCTTAGACTGGAGTCTAACGTCGCCAGAGAAAGATTTCGGCCAAAAGGAATTAATTTGCTCGATGCTTTTCCCAATTACTTTCTGTGTAGTGCGCATTCATATCGAGTGCAAATAAATGTGCAAATCAACACGGAGAGCTTGCCTTGGTCATTTTGGGTAGGAACTATTTTTCAGTGCGGAAGGACATGGCCGAATCACCCAGCACGCTGCCAGGGGAATCCCAGTTACGCACCGGGAAGGGAGTTTGCACTGAGGACTCAAATATTAATGTGTTTTTAATGCAGTTTTGCGCACATTTGTTTACGTTTTTCAGAAACAAAACTTAAAACCACCTCATTTGCATCAACTCAAAGCGCTCTGTCCTTGTGCCGGTGATGCGTCAGCTTCTGTCGGACTAAAGGACACGACTCAGTTGAATATACGTGTTTTTTCTGTGACAGAGGATGTTCTGCTGATGGTGAGTCTCTTCTGTATATCGCGTATTTAAGGTTGCCGACCCCTGCCCCAGAGCAACAATGAGAGCGCTACTGCCAACTACTGTTGTTGATGTGCAATTACACTTAGTTCTAGTACAGTACGGCAAAAAAGCGTGTTTCCCAGGGTCACACACGCGCCCCCCCTGGCATCACACCGCGCCTCCCCAGGGGGGCCCGCCCCACTATTTGAGAAGCACTGCCTTAACAGAACGCTGTTTCACAGAATACTTCAACTTTTTAAAAACTGGATACTGACAATATTCCGCTTTGAAACGGAATGCTTAAAGCACGCACGCGTAACTGCGCTCACTAAATAATGTTAGTGTCGTGTCCATTATCATAGTAATATTTTTTTTCGTGACTAATCGTGACTAATCGTCACTGGATCTATAGATTAATCGACTACTAAAATAATCGTTAGTTGCAGCCCTAACAATATGATATTTGACACTTAGAAAAACAGGCACTCTGACTGTGAGCGGGGTCGCCTCTCCACAGATCTGACCCGTAACTTGGTCTGGTTTGGTCTCCATAATGATAGAAAAGTTTAATACCACACTGTGAAGCAGGGCTGTGCCAAAAATCAAAAAGATCGATAGACTGCGATCTCTACTTACTCGATTTTGATGGCAAGTGCATTTTAATCGACAGGTCAACAGCCAATCGTGTGGCAGTGAGAGTGCATGGTTGGTGCTGACAAGGATTTATGCTCTTGATTAGGAAAAAGCTGTCAGGGCCACACCGTGTCTCTTTATGTCTCCTCACGTGTTCAACACAAAATAAAAACCCTTGTGATCCTGACACCCGGTCCTTTATGCCTGAAGTCTACATGTCATATGTTTTTAATAAGATGGAAAAAGATCAAATCGGAAATCAAGATTGATTCTCATTTTTTCCCATATCGTCCAGCCCTACTGTCAAATATTCCAGACAAAGCAATAACATCTCCATGGAGAAAATCATTTGATGGACGGTGGGTCCAAACCAGAAAATCCAACCATTTTCACCTTTTGTAAGACTTTTGTAACCTATCTGCATACTCATGGGAAAACATTGAAATCCATCCATCCATTCTGTGAGTGCAGCGCACTGACTCACTAGCCTTGAGCCTCTCGAAGTTTCTTTCCGACGCGGCACGTAACAAAAATAAAGAGTCTTGAATCAAAAGTTTGTCTTTTCTATCTTTACTAAAGTGAAAGTCATACAGAGTGGAAAAAAGGAACAAAAAGGAAACAAAAGAAGGAATTTCTAAAGCTTGTACATGACGTCCTACGTTGACGTCCCTATAATGCCTCATGACGTCCTTATGTGCTACTTAACGTCCTTCTTGACGCCCCTAGGTGACGTCCCTAGATGCTACGTGACGTCCTTCTTGACATCCCTATATGCTACGTACGGTCAAAAGACTGTAGCTTCTGTAGCCCGAGGCTTCTAGCTAACTAACTACTACGTCTACCCCATACGTCAACTCAGTCAAAACTAGATCAAGGTTCAAAGATTAAAGATTAAAGTGGAAGATCAAAAGATCAAAGTACATCAAAGTACAGCATAGCAACGCATAGCAACGTAGATAACAGAAAATGGCTCTAACGCATTCATTTTCTTCTGCTTTCTCCGTATATCGAGTTGTGAGGGCAATGGTCCAGACAGATCCGCCTCCCAGATAACAGTGCACCAGCCCCCATGAATCCCCCCGCGGGTGCTGGGTCCATGGGTCGACCCAAACATTAAAATATGAACAAATAAAATATAGAAATTATAAAAAATATTTGGGGTGATTCTGATCAGGCAGACACTGAATTCTGAAAAAAGACTACTTAAATTACTGAAGGATGTGCTTCTACCAATTATGCAGCAAAGAAAAATGTTGAATAATATTTCACATTTGTTGAATACATTTTATATTTTGACAGCTCTGCAAATCATGAAGCTCTTTCAAATGAGTTCTTTCATTTTTTCCCCCATTCATACCAAACTGACTGTGTGACTAATCTTACGTGTATCACAAATTAAGTACAGAGCAGCTGGTGGGGGCGAAAACTGGGGTTGACAATATGGCGTCTTGGAAACAAATGACTAAAGATTGCTAAAATATGTACAAATCACTCCAACAACAACTTCGAGAGGGTAAATGAGAAGAGCTAAAACATGTTTCAAAGCTCAGAAAAGTCAAATGCGTTTCTCCATGGAGATGTTACTGCTTTGTCTGGAATGTTTCACAGTATGTAAACTGTGATTCATCTTTCTATCTTCATGGACCAACTTACAGGTCAGATCTGTGGAGAGGCAACACCACTCAGCCTGTTTTTGTAGATATTTTGAGCTATAAAACCACCACATCGAATAAATGTAAGGTAGAGCTGTTTAGTTTAGAATGACGTATATAGAAACAAGCAGTTAAATAGTGCACTCTAAGTCCTGCTTTAGTCTTGGTTTTATCGTGGTCTAGCTCTGGTCTACTCCTGGACTGAGATCAGAAAATGATCAGACCAGGTGTAGATCTCCTTGAGCCTTGTTTGACCTACAGTAGCTCAGACTATGATTTTCTAGTGCCTCTCCAAGTACAACAAAGGAGTCACAACTTTGAAGATCAAGAGGTCTCTTCAGGAATCTCTCCATGGAGAAGTCAATGGTGCATCTATGAGTGAGTATTGATTTGAACTGGCAGATACCTGAGTGAGCTGCTATTGACTGCAGTCCTTTTGAGCCAATACACCAAAGACTTGATTCTCAATACAGTCTTAACAGAATGTGATTTTCAACATTAAATCATAGTACTTTCTTTTATATTTCCATGCTTTCTTATATCTGTGTAATCCCTCAGTGGTCCATGTTCGTATACTCATATCTGTGCTCTTATACTTGTTCTGACACAGCTCAAGATCATTCTAAAGCTTCAGGAAAGGTTCATTTCTGTCCTGTGAATGTGACTTTTTAGTATCAGTACCTGCTCAAAAGAGTATCTAGTTTATACTAGTTTTAGTATTGATTAGAATCTGACTGGCTGAGGACTGCAAAGCAATTACCCACACAAAAAAGCATTTCAGTCTTCATTCACTTGTTAGTGTTTAGTCACATATGTGCATTGTGGACTGTGAACTGGACCTTGATTTAAAAAGAATATATATATTACGCTAGTTCAACTTTTATGAGCAACAAACCATGTTAATTTTAATAGAGAAATTATAAGACACGTGCTGCTCTGTCACGGATTTGTCCACGATAAACCCCTCATCGTGGACAAATCCGTGACAGAGCAGCACGTGTCACGCACTTCTCCAAGGGGTTGGTGCGCGTCTCGTCCCGGGACGTGGCAGTGCTCCTCGCACTTATGGCGGGGCTTCCGGGGCCGTGTCTCCCCCCACGCATCACTATTAATACATTTTGTTGAAAATCTATGAAAGTTTGAGTGTGTAAACTAGAGACAAATATGAGAAAATGCAGCGCGAGGCCACGCGTACACCGGGGCTGCGAGCACGAGATAGCTGCGGCGCCCGGACCACGTGCTCTCAACCCGAGCCACAAACCGAATACGCATAAACGAATGCAAAAGCCGCACGGAGTGATTTAATCCTGGTTCAGACCTGGTCTAGTCCCGGTTTAGTCCAGGTCTAGACCTGGTCCAGTCCTGGTTTAGTCCATGGCCAGTCCAGGTTTAGACCTAGTTTAGACCTGGTCTAGACCTGGTTTAGTTCTGGTCTAGACCTGGTTCAGTCCACGTTTAGTCCTGGTCTAGTCTCTTAGCCAATCAGGACACAGAACACATTGTTAGACTATACATTTTTTTTTACACTATAAAAAAAATGAAAAAAATAAAATAAAATTGGAAAAAAAAAATCCGCGAAACAGCGAGGCCGCGAACAGTGACCCGCGATAGAGCGAGGGTTCACTGTAGTGTAGTGTCGATGTAGTTACCGACACTGGGCGTGTGATTAAACCGTGGATTCAGCAGCAGCGGTCTTCATAACTCTACGTGACTCTAATCGCATATTTTATGTCACTAACAGGCAGCTGGTTGTAACTGTTGATCTGAACATAACGGAACGCTACAATGACTTTTTTTTTTAAGTTAAAGGTACAGTGTGTAGGATTCGTGGCGCATAGGTGGACAGTAGCTATTCCACTTCCTCTTTTGGCTACGGCAGACCTCGGGGGTCACCCGGGCGCGCCGTAACGCAGACAGCTCGCGTAGAGGCGCGCACCCGGCGCTGTGCGAACTCTCGCCGACAACTACGGTATAAATAAAACGCATGAAAAACGCATGAAAACACACATTCCTGATCGTGTAGCATGACACTCTACACATCAAATGAAACCTTACAGTCTCCTCTTTTTGACTATGCAATTCATTTCCCTGCACAACAATCACTCCCCGAGCACATGGGGCTTTTATACAGAAAAGCACAAAACGAGGTTTGTTACTTAGCTTACCTTTGAAGGCTCTGGACAGGTCAAACTCTGTATTTCACCATAATCTTGGTCTCAATCTGTCCGTAAGGATCCAGCGAATAAAATCCAGTAAAACAATTTAGTCCAAAACACGTGTTATTACGACGTGTGATACAGCAGCCTGCCTTGTTTACCAAAAAACCACGAGGCTCCCCCCTCCCCTTCCCTTTCTCTGTTTACCCAAAACCACGAGGCTCCCCCTTCCCCCCTCCCCTTCCCTTTCTCTCCTTCTCTCCTTCTCTCCTTCGCTCCCACATGCAGCGCGGCTGAGCAGGCGCTAGCAGGAGCCTAGGCAAAGGATGAGTCCAAGGCTACGTTCACACTGCAGGGCTTAATGCTCAATTCCGATTTTTTTGTGAAATCCGATTTTTTTGCGAGGCCGTTCACATTTCCAGTTAAATGCGAATTGTATGTGATCTTCAGTGTGAACGCTAAACTCCCCAAAAGTGTCCCGCATGCGCCTTGGAGGACACGATGACGTCACACGCAGCGAACACGCTCAATGTTTACGGAAGTAGCCTAAAGTTGCTTTCGTACCAGAGCCAAAACATGTACAGCTTATTTGTTTTAAGGAGGAGACGGAGAAGGACGAGGTTTTTGGCCACAGCGTTTTGCGGGGCAGTGGCAGCAACGTCTGCAGAAAGGAACATGTGGGTGCGGAGTCACAGGCAGGAGGGGTGGGATTACTACGTGCTTCGCCGCTTCACTGATATGAGTTTATATACTATTTTCGCATGACGAGAAGAACGTTTGTGCACATTTGTGAGCGCCTACTTGTACCACTCTCATTGGAGGAAACGCACTCAGGTCGGATGAATGCGACCTGGCCGTTCAGACTGCAGCCGCATGTCAAAAGATCGGATATGTATCGGATTTAGGACCACATATCCAAGTGGCCTGGATCGCATTTGAAAAAATCGGATCTGTGTCGTTCACACTGTCATTAGAAGATCGGATACAGGTCGCATAGAGGCGAAAAAATCGGATTTGGGTCGTTTCAGGCTGCAGTGTGAACGTAGCCCAAATGTCCTTCTGCGGCTCTCGTATTCAAAATGGCTGCCTCTGCATGGGGAAGATCCCCCTTTTATGTGACTATATCTAAGTCCAAAAGAATACTTTGATTTCATGATGGAAGTGAAAAGGCTTGGAAAACAATGTATTTTTGAATCGGTATCTTCAATTTCGGTAATTAACGGGTAAAAATCTTACACACTGTCCCTTTAAAGAAATTATAATACACAAATTAATAGGCAATTTATAAAAGGAAAAAAGAAAGAATTCAATGACACCTAGATGAAGAAAACCGGGCCATTTTCTTAGTTTTCCCAGATTTTTACTATGTTACTATGTCAAAAGGAGAAATTCAATTTGTCAACTGGATAAAAATTTATTTGGTCGAATACTTTTGTCCAGTTTTGTCCAGTTGACAAATGCATTTCTCCTTTTGCAATGGATTCTACCTGGACGACTGAGGGATTCTACACATACAGTATGTTACTATGTCTTACGCCAACATAGCCCAAGGAAGTTGCCATCCAAACGTCTTCGGTTTTGTTGGCGTGAATAGAGCCATTAAATGTGAAAATTGTGAATGATAATTATAAAGGAAACCAGACTGAGCATTTTTTTTGTCATATCTTCCAGCCCCATATTGAGGCTTCAGTTTTTCTCTGTTCCCTGTCCTCTCTGAAGGATCTGTACTTAATTATGATTCTGTGAAGGAAAAAAAAAAAGCTTGGCAAAAACAAGTTAAAAATGTTACATAGCCATTTTTCAGAAAAGAGAAATCCAAATCCTCAAAAAAACAAACACCACCATAAATCAAACTCTGCTGTCGGTAACAGAAAAATTCCACTATGAAGACAAGAAGTGTTGCCAGCAGCTAAGAATAAGTAATACAGTTTTAAACAGGAAGTTGATTATTAACCATATTTTTCTGTTTTGATTAGTTCAAGGTCCAGTGTGTAGGATTCGTGGCGCATAGGTGGATAGTGGCTATGGCACTTCCTGTTTTAGCTACGGCAAACCTCGAGGGTCACCCGGACGCGCCGTAGCGGACAGCTTGCGTACCCGCGTGCGTACCCGCGCGTGCACCCGCACGCACCCGGCCGACAACTACGGTATTAATAAAAACGCGGTCTCCCGTTCACTGTTTTTTTTTTTCTTTTCGCATGAAAACACACATTCCCGATCGTGTACCATGACAATCTACATATCAAATGAAACCTTACAGTCTCCTCTTTTTGACTATGCAATTCATTTCCCGGCACAACAATCACTCCCCGAGCACATGGGGCTTTTATACGGAAAACCACAAAACGAGGTTTGTTACTTAGCTTACCTTTGAAGGCTCTGGACAGGTCAAACTCTGTATTTCACCATAAGCTTGGTATCAATCTGTCCGTAAGGATCCAGCGAATAAAATCCAGTAAAACAATTTAGTCCAAAACACGTGTTAGATCCATTACGACGCGTGATACAGCAGCATGCTTGTTGTTTACCCAAAACCACAAGGCCCCCCCCCCGACCGGCACCTCTCTCCTCTCTTGCGCCGAGCGCTCCGCCTGCTTTTCCTCCGGTGCTACCACGAGCCTTGCCGAAGGCGGAGCCCAAATGTCCTTCTGCGGCTCTCGTATTCAAAATGGCTGCCTCTGCATGGGGAAGATCCCCCTTTTATGTGACTATATCTAAGTCCAAAAGAATACTTTGATTTCATGATGGAAGTGAAAAGGCTTGGAAAACAATGTATTTTTGAATGGGTATCTTCAATTTCGGTAATTAACGGGTAAAAATCTTACACACTGTCCCTTTAAAACTGTTAAAGGTGCACTATGTAACTTTTTGGTTGGGCGTCACCTGCTTGTTTCTATGGATATGCCATTGCTCTGCTTTAAACAGTTCTACATTACGATTATTCGATTACAGGTGATTTTATAGCTCAGAAATACCTAGAAAAAACGGCATTCTGATTCTCCACAGATCTGACCTGTAACTTGGCCTGGTTTGGTTTCCACTATAATAGAAACGTTTGCCATACTGGGAAACATTCCAGACAAAGCAATAACATCCCAATGCACCTTTAACAGAGCTGTGTAGTCACGTTTTGTACACTTTTCATTTGCATTTAAGTGTTAAAATAAAGAGTTTGTGCCCATCTTTTACACGCAAACAGCGATTTCGCCTCTGAAAACGATTCTTTCTAAAAACTCCGGCTAGAGTGGAGATTCTGGAAAACTACAGTTTCGCATTTGCGTGTAAAGTGAGATAAATGGAGTTTTAGGCAGCTGACGCACTAAAAGTGTGATTCTGATTGTCTTGCAGAGCGTTCTCCTTCGTTTTCAGAGGCGAGTTTGCCGTTTGTGTGTAGAAGATGGGTACAAACGTATTTTAAAAATACCAGTGTACGTGTAAATGGGGCCTTATTTTGGAAAAAGGAGGGAGAGAAATATTCGTTTCTCAACATACCCGGTTACATGTAAACGTAGCCTTAAGGCGAATATTCTAACAAGTGCAAATATTAGGCAGCACCGACACTGGTATCGAATATCGGTGCAGCTACTGAACATGTATGCTACATCGTATATCGGTTCCATGACATCTGTTCAGCCAGTATCAAGGTTTGGCCTTTAATCGGATGTAATAAGACAATTAGAAGCTGATTTTGGCCTTGAACGTCTCATTATGTTTGAACTTTAATTCAAAGTTGTTCAGTAGTCATTTGAAGGATAAATAACAGTTGCAAAACACAAATGGATCTCCAGTGTCATAGGTTAAATTTGTCTTAAAGGTGCACTGTGCAGTGTTATTATAATGTTATTGATTTGCCTGGAATGTTCCATGACATTAAACATATCCATAGCATTTATGCATTAAAGGGACAGTGTGTAAGATTTTTACCCGTTAATTACTGAAATTGAAGATACCCATTCAAAAATACATTGTTTTCCAAGCCTTTTCACTTCCATCATGAAATCAAAGTATTCTTTTGGACTTAGATATAGTCACATAAAAGGGGGATCTTCCCCATGTAGAGGCAGCCATTTTGAATACGAGAGCCGCAGAAGGACATTTGGGCTCCGCCTTCGCCTTCGGCAAGGCTCGTGGTTTTGGGTAAACAACACAAGCATGCTGCCGGATCAGACGTCGTAATGGATCTAACACGTGTTTTGGACTAAATTGTTTAACTGGATTTTATTCGCTGGATCCTTACGGAGAAATTGAGAGCAATTTTATGGTGAAATACAGAGTTTGACCTGTGCAGAGCATTCTAAGGTAAGCTAACCTCGTTTTGTGCTTTTCCGTATAAAAGCCCCATATGCTCGGGGAGTGATTGTTTTGCAGGGAAATGTGTGTTTTCATGAGAAAAAAAAAAAAAAAAACGGACCGCGTTACAGCGTGCCCGGGTGACCCTCGAGGTCTGCCGTAGCTAAAACAGAAAGTGCAATAGCACCATCCACCTATGCACCACGAATCCTACACACTGGGGCTTTAAAGATGTCTTTATTGCTCAAAAATACAAAAATTCCTTCTGTGAATAGAGGCGACTCTCCACAGATCTGAACTGTAATGTGGTGTATTGCTGTAACCTCCTCTCCCTCGTGATAGAGTGGTTTAATCTGTACTGTGGAACATTCCAGCCCAAACAACATTTCCACGGACACAAGCAGGTGGCAGAACCTCCACTACAAATGTTACTCAGTGCACCTTTAAGGAAATGCCATATTCCATCCCTACACCGGTATCAGCTAATATCGGCAGGAAGAAAAAAAAAAAGAAAACCTTGAAAAATAACAAACTATGCAAGAAGCCCAATGATAAAGTACTGCTCTGGAAAAAAATAAGAGACCACTGCATTTTTTTCTGAAATCAGCATCTCTACATGTATTACAGCCATTCCATTCCAGCGTCTGTTGAATTCCAACACAAATACAAAGCTGAGCTATTTCAGTTCTTGCACCAGGAGTGGAATAAAGTCACTCAAGAACAATGTGAAAGACTTGTGGAGAGCATGCCAAGACGCATGAAAGCTGTGATTAAAAATAAGGGTTATTGCACCAAATATTGATTTCTGAACTCTTCTTAAGTGTAAACATTAGTATTATGTTGTTTTAAAATGAATTTGATTTTGTTTCTTTGCATTGTTTGAGGTCTGAAAACATGTATCTTTTTTTGTTATTTTGACCATTTGTCATTTTCTGCAAATACATGCTCTAAACTATTATATTTTTATTTGGAATTTGGGGGAAATGTTGTCAGTAGTTTATAGACTATAGCTGTATGTAACAGTTTCTCACTAAAAAACAAAAATCAACCCTAACCTCAATAGAAATTTAATTATTTATTTGTCCAGCGTCTGCTCTTGGTGTAACCTCTCTGAATGTGCGTGCGTCTGGTGTGGTGGCTGTTTGGAGGTTAGGTAACGCAAACAGGAGGTGCTGAGTCACAGAGCGTGTGGGAGGGACGGGCTCTGCCTACACCACAGACCTCTCCAAATGGGCTCAATGAGTTCACACGTTTACACAAGGCACTTTACACCAGAGCCACGTCTACAGGTCAGGTCAACTGTCAGCGACATAAGGGTCAGGGCGATTTTACCATCAAGGTGAGACAATACAGGCAAAACTCTTATAATAATAATAATAATAATAATAATAATAATAATAAGAATAAGAATAAGAAGAAGAAATAGAAATTATAAATATTATTATTATTGGGGCCAAGCAGCGAAGCTGTGAGGCACCCATAGTGTTTCTACTGATTCTTCCTATTATTATTATTATTATTATTATTATTATTATATATTCCTCCGCCTCTGGGAGTCTATGGCAGCCCCTAGAACCGTCTGGTAAAAAGTTGTGAAATTTTGCATGCACATTCCAGCCAGTCTCCTCATTACCCACAGCAATTTATAGGCCCCCACCCACAACCCTCTAGATCTTTGAACTATGATCCAGCAGAAGTGAGCTCATATCTCAGGAACCCTTCATAGGATTATTTTCAAACGTTTCACAGATGTTTGCGTCCTTCCCAGGATTCCCCACAAAAAAATTACAGGGCCCCAGCTCGAACCCTCTAGCGCCACCAACAGGTCAAAATTCGAGGGACATTTCTGCTTGTAACTTTTGAACCGTAAGTCCGATTTTCAAAAACGCACGTCATCAAATGAGGCTGGGTCACTGCTTGGCCCCACATTGCTGCTTGCAGCTATATTTATTATTATTATTATTATAACATACAGCTCTGGGAAAAAAATAAGAGACCACAGCAAAATTATCTTTTTTTCTGATTTTACTACTTATAGGTATGTGTTTGGGCAAAAGGAACATTTTTGCTTGAGTCTATAAACTACTGACAACATTTCCCACAGATTCCAAAAAATATTATCATTTAGAGCATTTATTTGCAGAAAATGACAAATGGTCAAAATAACAAAAAAGATACATGTTTTCAGACCTCAAACAATGCAAAGAAACAAGATCAAATTCATTTTAAAACAACATAATACTAATGTTTACACTTAAAGGCAAATTAACGTTTTTTACAATCTGCGTTTTCACACCTGCCTTGTTTGGTTCGTTTTAAACGGACCAGAGTTCGTTTGCTCCTTTGATTCGGACCTTTTGGGCTGGTGTGAATAAAAACCAAAAGTCTCGATCCGGAGCAAACAAGCGGACCGAGACCACCTAAAAAGGTCGGTCTCGGTCCGGTTCCATTCGAACTCTGGTGCGGTTCGTTTGAGGTGAGAATGCAGACCGGACTCGATCCGACGCAACTTGGCTTTTTGTACTTGACGAGCTCCCGTCGTATGTCGAGCATTATGGGAAATCGAGGCTAGTGCAACCGCTCAGCGAGGAGGAGGAGAGGAGTAGCAAACTATAATGAGCCGTGGACAGACGTGGACAAACGAGGAAACACGCTGCCTTATTGAAATATGGTCAGATGTCCATATTGCACAGCTTTTAGAAAGAACACACAAAAACGCAGACGTGTTCAATGTATTTAGCGAGAAAATGAAGGCGAGGGGGTTTCCGCGTTCACCTGAGCAATGCAGAGTGAAGGTAAAGAAACTTCGCCAGAACTACATAAAAGTGAGAGACACTCGCGAAGAGTGGAAGTTCTGGCGAAGCCAAAGACAAGTTCATCTACTACGACGAACTTGACAATATCTTGAGTTCCAGACCAACAGTGTCGGCCGTGGATATTGTTGAGAATGACTCCCACAGCCTGGCAGATGACGAGACGTGTGGTGCTAGCAGTGATGCTAGTAGAGGGACCCCATCACCTGCAAACAGCAGCCTGACACACCAAGTTCAGGATGATGATGGAAATGGTGAGTCAATAACTTATTAATAACTAAAACTAGTCCCACTATTACTTACATGTTCGTTGGTTATAAGATAAGATGTGCCTTTATTAGTGGGGAAATTTTTCCCACTATTGTAGTATTTTTTGTTTTGTTTATATTACATGACAGTAGTCAAACAAACCAGCTACCCACCAACATAGGTTTAGTAGTGGAGTGGCCTGCATGGATTAAAATTTACTTCTGACTGACTATATTTATTTGAAAGCTAATCAGTATAAGTTTAAAAATATGTACATTTATGATTAGTCATGAGTATGTACATTCATGACTCAAATGTTAACATGTAACATTCTGTAACAGTCCCATGAGCTGACTTTAGCATTAATTACTTGTGTGTGTTTTGACAGCACAGGGGATGCCATCCTCAGACACTGACAATGATGCTACCTCACCAAAGCTGGCCATTCCTGGGGCTAATGCCAGGAAGCACTTGGGAAGGAAGCGCAAGGCTCAATCTTCACTGTCTGATGTTGGGTTACAGGCTTTCATGGATCAGCAACACAGGCAGCTACAGGACATGATTCAAGCAGAGCAAAATCGCCAATTACAAGAGAACACCTATATGGAGAGCATGCTCAGATCACAACGAGAGGGAGATGCGAGGCGTTTTGAAATCATGCAAGCCCAATTGCAGGAAAATACTAACATGTTTCGTCTGATGCTGAGTGCTTTTATATCTTTTGCTCAACCACAACACCCACCTGCTCAACCACACCACCCACCTGCAACTTACTGGGTGCCTAACCCTACATCTTCAGTGGGGTCAACCCCTACCACCACCTGGTCTGTGCCTCAGTCATCCGGAGCCCAAACACAGCAGCAGCCTATGCAGACACCTACAACTGGAGCACAGGCGAATGATTCCCTTCCTATGTCAGATATCCTTCACCAAGTCAATGCCAGTCAAAATGTATATGACTTGTAATGCTGCAATTCACCTGTGACATGTCCCAGTGACATTGACTGGCTGTTGTTTTTTTGCAACCCTGTTATACTGTATTTTGTAGTATGTTAACTGTCAGTTGATTTTTTTATATTGTTTACCTGAAGTACAACTTTTCATTTTCATTTGGTGGTAAAAAAAAAAAATCTATATACACCAGTTTTATTTTTCAGATGTTATTATCCTTGTCAATTCCAGTCATTATGTTATGGTTTGTAATGCTACAGCTCACCTGTTTGTTGGTTATTTGCAACCCACCTGTTATATTCTGCAATTCATAAGTGATTGTTGTATTTTGGTGATAAAAGAATCATTATATAGATTGAAAAGTTTTATTTTTCAGCCATTTTCATCTTTTCCTGATATGGGAAATAGAACAAGGAGAAACAAAAAGTTCAGTATTTGTTCAACAATAAATTTTTGAAGCAAATTACAGTAAAACATGCTTTGTTTGCCTCATTCATAAAAAAAAAAAAAAAAAAAAAAATTACATCCTTGAAAAGTACGTACATAGAGCATTTCGTATTTCCTGCGCCCTCTGGTTTCTGGCCTGTAAGACATTCTGTTCCTCATTCACATTCACTCCACCGTCATCCTCTTCATAGTCCCCTGCCTCAAAGTACTCTTCATTCTGCTCTTCACACAAATTGTGTAACACACAACATGCTGATGTCACCTGACTGACCAGAGAAATGTGACAGTCTTGCGGCTTAAGGAGGCATCTCCAGCGACCCTTGAGCCGTCCAAAGGCCCTCTCGACGACCATTCTTGCCTGGCTCAGGCGGTGATTGAAGTTGACCTGGTCAGGAGTCACTCTTCTACTTTTCCGGGAATGGCTTCATGAGCCAGGGGAGCAAGGGGTAGGCTGCATCTCCTAAAATGACAAGCGGTACGTTTACATCCTCAAAAGTTTCCGTCCAGGGGGTAAAAGGGCATTTCTTTGCATGCGGTCAAAAAAGGAAGAAAGGGCAAAACCCGAGCGTCATGTACTCGTCCTGGCTGTCCAATATTGATGTCCCAGATTTTCAATTTATGGTCAACTACAGCCTGTAGAATAACCGAATACTGGCCTTTCCTGTTGTAGTAGTCTGCTGGTGCGTCCCGAGGTGCCTTGATCGGAATATGGGAGCCATCTATAGCACCAACTACCTGGGGGAATCTCCACTTATCCCGGAAGGCTTGAATGATTGTTTTGAATTCAGCAGGACTGGGTGTTTTTAGGTACAGAGGCTTTAGGATGGTGTTGATGGCAGTAATGACCTCCTGTGTGATGAGACAGCAGGTGGAGATGCCAACACCAAAGAGGTTGGAGATTGACCTGTATTCCAGGTTCGTCGCTAACCTCCACAGACAGACTGCGACTCGAATCTCCACAGAGAGAGGCCTTCTGTACCTGGTGTGCTGGCGGGTCAAGAGGGGTCGGAGCATACCACAGAGGTACTGAAATGTTCCTCTTCTCATCCGAAAATTTTGGATAAACTCTCTGTCGGTCCAGTTGTTAATGACAAGATGCCACCAGTCCTGGGAGCGTGGATTGACCCAGATTTCCCTAAGAACGGAGAAACCCAGAGGTCATAATTATTATCACAAATAAAAGCAATGGTAGTTTACTGTATGTTAACTGTAGGTTCAGTACTCCATAGTGCAGATAATGGCATGAATTATGAAGATTAATTATTTTCTGAAGACTGTAGAATATGAAAACACTTTGAGAGTGACAAAGATGTAAATGTCATATGAATTAATGTGTAAATAGCTTAAAGAGCATATTGTATTTGGTTAATTGTCTGATTTGGTTTAGAACACAAGACACAGCCTATACCTAAAAAAGGGACCTATATGGATCCTATAAGATCTCTATATGTGTTAATACCCCTATGGTGTTCTATAGTACTACCATCTCTGTACAATACTTCTATAATGGTTTTCTCTCTGTAGTGGTCTTGTAGTACAATCTCATATTGCTATAGTAAAATGTTCCAAAATATAAGATTACAGTATTTGTATTATTTCTATACTTTTATGATAATAAAATGTCCCACAATACAATAGGATTCATGCAGTGCTCTATGCTACTTTTCCCAAAGGGTATTTTTTTTACTGTTGTGGAAATGGTGCATTATTAGGTCAAAGGCCAGTAGGCTATCACTTTCATTTATGTTCCCGATTCAGTGTAGGTAAGGGTTGGATGCTTATGCAATTTTAACCGTAAGATGCAGACATTACATTTTAAGAACTTCGGTCAGATTAGTTTGTTGTGCTTGAAAAGAAAAATGATAGCAGCGAACTTTATCTACGTTAAGGAATTATGTACCTGGCTAAATTTAACGATAATATAGGATAGCTACATATAGGTAAACAGTAGCACTAATGCTTTTTGCTAAGTCTGTTGATATGCTAATTCCAACTTGATAGCCATACCTGCTACGTTTTGCGTGAAGAGCGTGAAGAGTCACAACTTGCTGCGCGCAAATGAGCGCTGTCCTCCGTAGTCGTCTTTCCCTGTGTCTTCGTCGTTTGTAAATTGACTGTAAAATGGTGTAAACCTCACGATGCTGCTCAAACATTTGTAAGAACTGTAAAAACTGTGTAAACCATATCGATAATGCTAGACTGAAAACAGCATGCAACGCCATGACTCTCCTCCTTCCGTGTTTAGAGACCGCCCTTTGACACGGTCCAATGGCTGAGCGACCTCAGCACACGTGGTTTTATTTACAGATGTTGGTCCACTTGGGAAAAAGTGCAGTGTGAAAGCGAACCGCACCAAAATAAAAAAAATAAAAAAAAGTTTGGTCCGGACCAAAGCAAGTGAACTATCGGACTTTCCTGGTGTGAAAACGACCTGAGCCTTCTTTCGGCAATAAAACAAGTAGTTTTACTCACCCATAGCATTTTTCTGTCAATTGGAGCAGTATCGCAGAACTTATGTTGAGCCGTTCTGTTCTAGTAATGATCCCGTATCCGTTAACATGGTGCTGTATCATTTGCTCGGGGCATTACTTTGCGGTGTCCAAATAACACAAACTTTAGCACTTTTCAAATCATAGAAGCCCGATGTCTTAATATAAGATTTCGTTTGAAGCAAAAGTGGCCTGTAATCCGAGATTTAGCCATAGTTTCGAGTAGATGAGGACGCCAGTGCGCATGCGTGGACTGTGCTCTCAGCTCCCGGGACCCAAACATGAAACGCAAAGCTGAAAACTATGGATAAATCTCGGATTACAGGCCACTTTTGCTTCAAACGAAATCTTACATTAAGACATCGGGCTTCTGTGATTTGAAAAGTGCTAAAGTTTGTGTTATTTGGAGACCGCAAAGTAATGCCCCGAGTACTCACGCTAACGGATACACTACAACATAACTTTCTTCAAACAGCTCCAAATGACACCAACGTGATATGGGTGAGTCAAACGACTTGTTTTATTACAGAAAGAAGGCTCAGATTGTAAAATAACGTTACTTTTCCTTTAAGAAGAGTTCAGAAATCAATATTTGGTGCAATAACCCTTATTTTTAATCACAGCTTTCATGCGTCTTGACATGCTCTCCACAAGTCTTTCACATTGTTCTTGGGTGACTTTATTCCACTCCTGGTGCAAGAACTGAAATAGCTCAGCTTTGTATTTGTGTTGGAATTCAACAGACGCTGGAATGGAATGGCTGTAATACATGTAGAGATGCTGATTTCAGAAAAAAATGCAGTGGTCTCTTATTTTTTTCCAGAACTGTATATATTTTTTGTTTTTTTGGTCCTATTACGCTATTTTCTGATCTGTTTTCATTTTGTATCCTCATCAAAGACATACCTGGAGTTTGTTGTTTTGTTTTGTTTCATTCACAAGTTCTTCTCTCAAACACAAAAAACACACTGTAATATCATGTGGTAATACATTTTTTACTCCATACACCTTCACTAGAATTATATGGATAATCTCAGATCTGGAATTGCCAATCTCTACTGAACAAAAGGTTAAAAAAAAAAAAAAAGCAGCTGTTAACCTGAAAAAAATCTACTGCTTCATGACATCACAAGGTGGAACAGAGAGTTTTCAGTTTTGGAGATGTAGACAGACTAATAATAAAGGATTAATCAAACATGTGTGAATGAAACAAAACACAACAGGTATGCTTTTTGAGGAGGTAACAAGATTATAACACAACTTAAAGCTCACAAGAGGCAATGTTGTGTAACATAGGACCTTTAATATTTAATTTACTCACCTTGCATCCATAGCAGGGATGTCAACAATTAATCGATTAACGATTGTCGATTAAGACGTTGGTCGAACAAAATGCATTCATTGTAATTAATCGCTAATCGCGGACACGCACACCCGCGTGGTCACGAAATAAGGCAACCGCGCACCGCTCTGCGCCAAGCTCGACTCACAGCCGGCCGCAGGCGCCAACGGCACTGCTCAGCAGACCCGGTGTAAGCGCGAGGCGAAATCGAACCGCGGCGCCCGGAATGCGCGCTGACGTGCCGCTGCTGGTTTCGTGCGGCTGGTTTGTGGCTCGGGCCCTGAGTTTCGTGCGGCTGGTTTGTGGCTCGGGCCCCGAGTTTCGTGCGGCTGGTTTGTGGCTCGGGCCCCGAGCCACAAACCAGCCGCATGAAACCAGCAGCGGCACGTGGTGGTTTAATCCTGGTTTAGTCCAGGTCTAGACCTGGTCGAGTCCTGGTTTAGTCCAGGTCCAGTCCAGGTTTAGACCTGGTCTAGACCTGGTTTAGTTCTGGTTTAGTCCACGTTTAGTCCTGGTCTAGTCTCTTAGCCAATGAGGACAGAACACAATGTTACACTATAAAAAAAAAATTTGAAAAAAAAAATAAAAATCTGCAAACCGTGATAGAGCGAGGGATCACTGTATTTTGTTATTCAGCATCAATACATTTGTCTGCTTTTTACTAAGGAATAATTAATTGAGGAATATACAATATAATAATACTATGATATATTTATGACTCAGTGTTATGTTACTATAGCTTATATTCTTAAAGACCCTATTGAAACACTAAAATTCAGGTGAAAAATGCCGCTTATCAGTTAATCGTTAATCGATCGATAAGGTCAATCAACTATCAATTAATGAATTAATCAATAATTTGCATCCCTAATCCATAGTATTATAAGGGACACTGTAAGATCAAAGGCTGTTTTCTCAAAATACAAACACCAACATTTCAAATCTTTGTTGTTTTTTGTCTCATATTAATCAATCCCAATCATAATAAAAGTATATACAGTGGTACCTCACCTTACGAAATTAATTCGTTCCAGAAGTGGTTTCGTAACGTGAATTTTTCGTAAGTTGAGTAGCTATTTCAATGGAAAAAGCCTGATTCGTTCCAAGGCCCACGTTCCAAGTTTTTTTTTATAGTGTAACTTTTTTTAATAGTGTAAGACTGTGTTCTGCGTCCTGATTGGCTAAGAGACTGTAGAGCCAGGACTAAACGTAGAATAAACCAGGTCTAGACCAAGGTCTAAACCTGGACTGGACCAGGACTAAACCTGGACTAAACCAGGACTGGACCAGGTCTAGACCTGGACTAAACCAGGACTAGACCAGGTGGATTAAAGCGCCACGTGCGGGCTGAGGCGAGCAGCGACTGCGTGCATGGGGAGAAGGGGGAGGGCGGAGAAGTGTGCGCGCGGACACATGTGTCCCGTGCTCAGACCGTGCCTCCTCTAAACCAGGTCTAAACCAGGATTAAACCACCGCGTGCGGGTCTATTTCCTGGTTTCGTGCTAGCTCTGCCGGTGTACCTCACGAGTCACGGCTGAGGCGAACAGCGAGGAGGGGAGGGATGTGCCTCCCCTCGGGACCGCACGCATTCTGTGCGCATAACGAACGCATGCAAGAGCCGCTGTGGTTTAATCCTGGTTTAGACCTGGTTTAGACCTGGTCTAGAGGAGGCACGGTTTGAACACGGGTCTCGTGCTCGCAGCCCCGCGCCGGGTCATGCTGCGCTATCACACACATGTCTGTGCACACACTTCTCCGCCCTCCCCCTTCCCCCCACACTTCATTATTAATACATTTTGTTGAAAATCTATGAAAGTTTGAGTGTTTAAACGAGAGACAAATGTGAGAAAAGTTTAAATGCAGTCTGAGAAAAGCGTATAATGTGTGTGGCTGAGCGCGCATTATTTGAATTTTTGAGATTTCGCGTTTCGTAACTTGAATTTTCTTTCGTATCTAGAGACCAAAATTTAAAGGAAAAGTAACGTTTTTTACAATCTGAGCCTTATTTCGGTAATAAAACAAGTTGTTTTATTCACCCATAGCAATTTGGTGTTATATGGAGCACTTCCGGAGATGTTTTAGATTTGCGATCTCCATAATGTGAGTTCTTGGGGCACATGTTTGCGGTCTCCAAATAACACAAACTTTAGCACTTTTCAAATCATAGAAGCTCGATGTCTTAGTCTACGATTTCGTTTGAATCAAAAGTGGCCTGTAATCCGAGATTTAGCCATAGTTTCGAGTAGATGAGGACGCCAGTGCGCATGTGCGGACTGTGCTCTCAGCTCCCGGGACCCAAACATGAAACGCAAAGCTGTAAACTATGGATAAATCTCCGGATTACAGGCCACTTTTGATTCAAACGAAATCGTAGACTAAGACATCGAGCTTCTATGATTTGAAAAGTGCTAAAGTTTGTGTTATTTGGAGACCGCACGGGGCATATTACATGCTCGGGGAATATATTACACTCAACAAAAATATAAACGCAACACTTTTGTTTTTGCTCCCATTTTTCCTGAGATGGACCCAGAGATCCAAAATTCACTCCAGATACACAACACTACCATTTCTCTCAAACACTGTTCACAAATCTGTCCAAATGTGTGACAGCGAGCACCTCTGCCCCGCCGAGACAATCCACCCCACCTCACAGGTGCGCCACATCAAGATGCCGATCCGACATCATGACCAGTGCACAGGTGTGCCCCAGACTGCCCACAATAAAAGGCCACTCTGAAATGTGCATTTTTTTGCTTTATTGGGGGTCTGGGGACTCAGAACCAGTCAGTATCTGGTGTGACCACCATTTGCCTCATGCAGTGCAACACATCTTCTTCGCATAGAGTTTATCAGATTGTCAATTGTGGCCTGTGGAATGTTGGTCCACTCCTCTTCAAAGGCTGTTATGGACGAAGAACACAGGTGCATTTTATTGATGGCATTTTGAATGCACAGAGATACCGTGATGAGATCCTGAGGCCCATTGTTGTGCCATACATCCATGAACATCACCTCATGTTTCAGCAAGATAATGCACGGCCCCATGTTGCAAGGATCTGTACACAATTCTTGGAAGCTGAAAATGTCCCAGTTCTTGCATGGCCAGCATACTCACCGGACATGTCACCCATTGAGCATGTTTGGGATGTGCTTGACCGGTGTATACGACAGCGTGTACCAGCTCCCACTAATATCCAGCAACTTCGCACAGCCATTGAAGAGGAGTGGACCAACATTCCACAGGCCACAATTGACAATCTGATAAACTATATGTGAAGAAGATGTGTTGCACTGCATGAGGCAAATGGTGGTCACACCAGATACTGACTGGTTCTGAGTCCCCAGACCCCCAATAAAGCAAAAAAAAAAAAAATGCACATTTCGGGGTGGCCTTTTATTGTGGGCAGTCTGGGGCACACCTGTGCACTGGTCATGATGTCGGATCGGCATCTTGATATGGCGCACCTGTGAGGTGGGGTGGATTGTCTCGGCGGGGCAGAGGTGCTCGCTGTCACACATTTGGACAGATTTGTGAACAATGTTTGAGAGAAATGGTAGTGTTGTGTATCTGGAGTGAATTTTGGATCTCTGGGTCCATCTCAGGAAAAATGGGAGCAAAAACAAAAGTGTTGCGTTTATATTTTTGTTGAGTATATATGCCCCGAGCTATGGCTAGAAGTCGTGCTAGGCTAACGCAAATCTAAAACATCTCTGGAAGTGCTCCATATGACACCAAAGTGCTATGGGTGAGTAAAACAACTTGTTTTATTACCGAAATAAGGCTCAAATTGTAAAAAAACGTTACTTTTCCTTTAACGTGAAGGCGTTTCTTAACTTGGAATTTTCGTTTGTTGGGTCTTTCGTAAGGTGAGGTACCACTGTATTAGCTAGAGAATTCAGAATCAGGCAGATATAAACAAAAAACTCAATAAATACAGACTTGGACTTATTCAAAACATACATGTCCAGTCGACATGCTTGGCAAAACAAAGCTAGAGCACGTTAGCAGCAGCTGTTTCCTGTTTATCGACTCACGTCAAGATCCAAAATATATTTCCAGTGAATAATGCATCAAACTCAAACAATAACAGAAAAGGCTGACAATAAACTGGAAGCAGTTTTAGTTTACTCTGTCTTTAGCCATGTTTCACAGTGCCGCAAACTTGGAATTTCAAATATTTTTGTGAATGTTTTTTATTAAAAGGGCCCATATTACTGTTTTCTAATGTATGTTATAATGCACTTTCAGACCTGGAATTGCCTATCTCTATTGAACAAAACGTAAAAGGTAGCTGTTAACTTCAGTTGAAAACTACCACTACATGATATCACAAAGTGGAACAGAGCAATAGAGCACTTTGGACGGACTAATAATAAAGCGTTACTCAAACTCCGGGTATATTTTTGATGAGATAACGTTCCAAAATCGCTTACAGGAGTCAACTGTAAGTAAAATTAGACCTTTAAAAAAAACATTTGTTATGTTTTGGTGACGTCAGTTCCTTATGTAGCCAATCCTGATCCTGGAGCTGTGCCCAGAGCGTGGAAACTCATTAACCCTGAGGCTACGTTTATATGATGATGGTCTGAACAGAAGATGCAAAAGTGGCGTAGCGTTTTCACTTTTTATTCCGCATTTAGACAAGACAACGTTGACGCAAAAGTGTGTGGATTTCGATTGCTTATGCATGCCAGATGGCTAGGTGGTGCTGTGATACATTATCACTATGTCAACGATTATCACAATGTCAAGACGAAGAAGTTCGTCTTCAGACTAGGGATAGGCATAATTAATCGATTAACCGATAATTGATCATTAAGAATTTCACAGAGCAAGTTCATTTTCGTCGACAAACCGATTTAAAAAACAAACAAACAAAAAAACAGTCACCTCAGTTGGCGCGCCTCAGTTGATATATGCAAGCTTCCGTAGGTCAATCGCCAAAACATGAAGAGGTCGCGGCGAAGTGTTGTGTGGGACCACTTTCATTTAGAAAATGACCAAGCGCACTGCAAGCACTGCAATGCAGCATACAAATATACCTCATCGACAACACAAATGATGTATCATTTGAACACTGCGCATCCAAGTCTGGTAAAAGAAGGTGGCGGCGGTTCATCATCTCTATCACAGGCTAGCCTGGACTCGGTGCTAGCACAGACCAGGAGGAGCTGCAGTGCTCAACGAGCAGAGAAGGTCACCGAACTGATAGCGAAGATGATCGAAACAGACATGCTCCCCATCAGTGCCGTGGAGGGCAAAGGTTTTCACGACTTAATATATTGCTGCAGATACGGCTGGGTTGTGTGGAGGAGGTAGGACAGAGACAGCGGGCTAGCAGCGGTTAGCTCGGATCCCAAAGCGGCTAACTCCGAGCGCGCTAGCAGAGGCTGCAGGATGCGTGTTGCCTCGCTTTAATCCACCTCTACGCATGTTGATTTGCAGATTTACTTTCCCGTGGAGAAGCGCCTGTTCCCACAGCCTCGACAGACATAGTAAAAGCGGACACACATGAGTGAATGGTTGTTGTCTTTTTAATACAAAATATGTTAACGATTAACCGATTATTACTCATTAATTCTCCCGATAATCGACGAAGAAAACTTCACCGAATGCCCATCCCTATTTCAGACCACGTTAGACTACAAAGCAACAAAAGCGCAACAAGGTGTGGGCTGGGAGTCCTGCCAAACAAAGTACACTGATATATGGACCGATGTGACGTAAACGCAACGTCAGCAGATTTGATCAGAGTTTTGCGTCTTGGGCAGTGTAGACGAAAATGCTACAGCAAAGTGTATTCAAGTTTTCCACTTTGGAAGGCAGTTTCAGTTTTTTGCGTTTTTAAGCCCCCAAAACACCGTAACCATCTAAATGAAAGGCACTTCCGATAAAATGTTTTGTTGTTTTTACCCGTAAATGTTCTTGTGTAAACAGGCCCTGAAAGTCCCACAGTACCCCAGGTGAATCATCTGGTGCCAGGGCCAATAAAAATATGGATTCACCATTTTTCATCGGGGTCAATAACACAAAAATATTCCTTTAAAGTTTGAGCTATACTTCTATTTTTATTTATTATTTAGCTTTTTTTGTTTTGTTTTGTCATCTTTCTTTTATAGTTATTTCTTTGCACATTATTTTATTATTTTTGGAGAAACGAGTAAGGGGAGTGCAGATGAAGAGTTGCACGATCAGTGTGTAGTATAGTATATTATGTTACTAGTAGGTCAAAAATTAATGTCAACAATTAATCGACTTACAATTAATTGTCGATCAAGACGTTGGTCGATCAAAATGCATTAATTGTAATTAATCGCTAATCACGGACACGCCACAAATCAGCCGCACGAAACCAGCAGCGGCACGTGGTGGTTTAATCCTGGTTTAGTCCAGGCCCAGTCCAAGTTTAGACCTGGTTTAGTTCTGGTCTAGACCTGGTTTAGTCCACGTTTAGTCCTGGTCTAGTCTATTAGCCAATCAGGACGCAGAACACAATGTTACACTATAAAAAAATGTTACACAAAAAAAAAAAAAACATTGGAAAAAATAAATAAATCAGTGAACTGCGATAGAGCGAGGGATTACTGTATTTTGTTATTCAGCATCAATACATTTGTCTGCTTTTTACTAAGGAATAATTAATTGAGGAATATACAATATAATAATACTATGATATATTTATGACTCAGTGTTATGTATACTATAGCTTATATTCTTAAAGATCCTATTGAAACACTAAAATTCAGGTGAAAAACGCCGCTTATCAATTAATCGTAAGTCGATCGATAAGGTCAGTCGACTTTAGATTAATGAACTAATTGATAATTTGCATCCCTAGTTACTAGGTTTACTATAAAAATCTAATGGAAAAAATAAAAAAGTTCAAGCTACTTCATACATCAAACTGACAGAGATGACACCAGAGACCTCTATGTGACTGTAAAAGGTGATAGGACACCCACCCACATGGCTGCTTGACTGTTTCTCTTGCAGTCTCTTCTTCCTTTTTCTATTTAATTTGAATAAACCGGTGTAAATGTAATGAAGGGAAACAGTGACTTTGGATGAGGTACAGGTCGTTGGCTTTTCAGTACAATTCCAGATACTTAGATTCTGTTGTAAGGTCATTTTAGCACACAAAATAATTAGGCCTTCTTAGTCTGATGCTTTCAAAACTGCAGAAATGTAGAAATGGAAATGTTAAAGGAAAAGTAACGTTTTTTACAATTTGAGCCTTATTTCGGTAATAAAACAAGTTGTTTTACTCACCCATATCACTTTGGTGTCATATGGAGCATTTCCGGAGATGTTTTAGATTAGTGTTAGGCTAACGCCGTTAGCCTAGCGCGACTTATAGCCATAGCTCGGGGCATTCCCCCGAGCATGTAATATGCCCCGTGCGGGCTCCAAATAACACAAACTTTAGCACTTTTCAAATCGTAGAAGCACCATGTCTTTAGTCTACGATTTCGTGTGGTCAAAAGTGGCCTGTAATCCGAGATTTATCCATAGTTTCGAGTAGATGAGGACGCCAGTGCGCATGTGCGGAGTGTGCTCTCAGCTCCCGGGACCCAAACATGGAACGCATAGCTGTAAACTATGGATAAATCTCGGATTACAGGCCACTTTTGATTCAAACGAAATCGTGGACTAAAGACATCGAGCTTCTACGATTTGAAAAGTGCTAAAGTTTGTGTTATTTGGAGCCCACACGGGGCATATTACATACTCGGGGAATGCCCCGAGCTATGGCTATAAGTCGCGCTAGGCTAACGGCGTTAGCCTAACGCTAATCCAAAACATCTCCGGAAATGCTCCATATGACACCAAAGTGATATGGGTGAGTAAAACAACTTGTTTTATTACCGAAATAAGGCTCAAATTGTAAAAAACGTTACTTTTCCTTTAAGTGTGTTTTATCATTTAGAGTTTATAGGTACTTGGGTTTGGTGAGGTTTGGTCCAGCAAGCGCCTTGTTTGTGGGCTAACAGTCTAACCTACAGTTAGAAAGGGTTAGAAAGGTTACTACAGACTAATAAAAAAAAAGGTTTCTCAAACGTATGTGGAGCTATTAAAGCACCTGTAATTGAATAAATGCAGTTTAATGCCAAACTGTGGAACATTCTAGGCAGTGCAATGCCATATCCATAGAGACAAGCAGGTGATGGACCCTCAAACAAAAATACGTAGGCCTAATGTACCTTTAAATTGGGCATGTGCTGTAAAATTGATTTAATCATGTATAAAGGTGTTCCGTCATTGTTATTATTGCGTTTCGATTTATTCATGCACGTTTGAGCGATCCTGTATTCTCCTGCAGTCAAGGCTTGAGTACTGAAAATGTCTGTTTCCATGCACCACCTATCTCCGCCCACAACCCTGTACTTAGACTTAAGACTTAGACAAACTTCATTGATCAACAAGGGAAATTATTTGGACACAGTAGCTCAAAAATCACAATATAATATATAACAGAGAGTAACAAAAATAGATTAAAAGAGACAGTTGTCAAATGAGAAATAATTATAAAAATAAAAAAGATAAGACTATTGATCTCACGCAGGAGAAATGTACTTGTCAAAAATAATAAATGTTTATGTACAAATCAAAATAAAATAGAAAAATAAGTAATAAAATATAAAATAAAACATAAAATCACAGCTGTATACAGGAGACAAGAACGGCAGTGCAATAATACTACTAGTATTAGTAGTATTAGTATTAGTAGTATTAGTATCAGACTGTATCATTCTACTATATAGGCCAAACGTGCAATATATATCCTCCTGGGACCCGAAGAAAAAAAAGTGTATCTAAATTATTATTATTTAAATTTTCTATTTGGAGGTAAATGAACACCTTAGCATTTACATTTTGTTAATTTGATTTTTATTCATATTTTTGTAACATGACTGTAATAGTGTTAAATCCATGTCAAGTTAACCTAACCTAAACATTTTTTCGGTTGGTTTTACAGTCACCTCAAAAAGTTTTTAGACTCCTTTTTAATTTATTATTTATCTATTTATTTACATATTTTTATTTATTATATTTTATGTTTTATTTAAATGTTTTATGCATTATTTATTTATTTACTTATTTATATACAGTGGTACCTCACCTTACGAAATTAATTCGTTCCAGAAGTGGTTTCGTAACGTGAAAAATTCGTAAGTTGAGTAGCTATTTCAATGGAAAAAGCCTGATCCGTTCCAAGGCCCCGATCCAAGTTTTTTTTTTTTTTATATAGTGTAACTTTTTTTATAGTGTAACAATGTGTTCTGTCCTGATTGGTTTCTCAGACTGGATTTAAACTTTTCTCACGTTTGTCTCTCGTTTAAACACTCAAACTTTCATAGATTTTCAACAAAACGTATCAATATTGAAGTGTGGGGGGAAGCGGGAGGGGGGAGAAAACTGCGCGGTCACGGGTGCGCAGCATGACCCGGCGCAGAGCTGACAGCAGGACTAGACCAAGATCTAAACCTGAACTGGACCAGGACTAAACCAGGACTCAACCTGGACTAAACCTGGACTAAACCTGGACTAGACCAGATGGATTAAAGCGCCGCGTGCGGGTCTATTTCCTGGTTTCTCACGAGTCCGCAGGGAGGAGGGGACCGCAGGCAGTCTGAGCGCATGTGAGCGCGGCTCCTCCTGGTTTAGTCCAGGTTTAGTCCTGGTTTAGTCCAGACCTCCGCGGCTCCTCTAGACCTCCTCTAGACCTGACCAGGTCTAGACCTGACCAGGTCTAGAGGAGGTCTAGAGGAGCCGCGGCTCTTGCATGGCTCTTGCTCACATGCGCTCAGACTGCCTCCTCGCTGCTCGCCTCAGCTGTGACTCGTGAGAAACCAGGAAATAGACCCGCACGCGGCACTTTAATCCATCTGGTTTAGTCCTGGTTTAGTCCTGGTTTAGTCCAGGTTTAGTCCTGGTCCAGTCCAGGTTTAGATCTTGGTTTAGTCCTGCTGTCAGCTCTGCGCCGGGTCATGCTGAGCACACGTGTCCGCGCAGTCTTCTCCCCCCTCCCGCTTCCCTCCACACTTCAATATTGATACGTTTTGTTGAAACTCTATGAAAGTTTGAGTGTTTAAACAGAGACAAATGTGAGAAAAGTTTAAATCCAGTCTGAGAAAAGTGTATAATGTGTGTTGCTGAGCGTGCATTATTTTAATTTTTGAGATTTTGCGTTTCGTAACTTGAAATTTCATTCGTATCTAGAGATGCGTGAAAAGTCCCTCAGTCGTCCAGGTAGAATCCATGATAAAAGGAGAAGTTCAATTTGTCAACTGGACAAAGTTTGTTTGGTTGAAAACGTTTCGCCGCTCATCCGAGAGGCTTCGTCAGCTCTGGCCCTCATGCTGGTTAGACCCTGTTTATATCTAGCTGCCAGGGAGGAGCTAGCTACCCTGAACAAAGCTCTGACCTATCCCCGCTACTCTCTTTTGTTTTACGAATTCCTCTGGCGTCTTGTATTAGCATATCTATCAGCCCTAGGCTGCGCTCACTACACTGAAATAGCTCTGAAACTATCAACTAATCTGTCTCTTTGTATTTCAAATTTCTCTGGCGTCCAATTCCCTATTCAAGACAACGACCCTCTCCACCCCTCTGCAATGGCTTGTCTGTCCTAATGATTCTTTGTTTGAGAATCGAATTATAGATGGGAGACAAGTTGTGTCTAACTCCCCCATTTCTGTTTAACGACGGATTCTCTTTTTTGACAAAAATAGCCTCTTCAACTCCCCTCTCAAACCAGTTCTTTTCCCTGGCTAAGATCTGCTAGATATAAACAGGGTCGAACCAGCATGAGGGCCAGAGCTGATGAAGCCTCTCGGATGAGCGGCGAAACGTTTTCAACCAAACAAACTTTGTCCAGTTGACAAATTGAACTTCTCCTTTGATCACGTTCGTATCTAGAGACAAAAATTGACCGTGAAGGCGTTTCGTAACTTGAAATTTTCGTTTGTTGGGTCATTCGTAAGGTGAGGTACCACTGTATTTTATTTAGATATTTTTTAATTTTTTATGTATTTTATTCAGATATTTTTGATTTGATTTTTAATGATTTATTATTATTATTATTATTATTAATTAGTTAATTAATTTTATTATTTAATTTTATTTTTTTTTATCACAGTGCAGCCACAATCTCAAGTCTATCTCAAAACTTAAAGCCCCAGTGTGTAGGATTCGTGGCGTATAGGTGGATGGTGCTATTGCACTTTCTGTTTTAGCTACGGCAGACCTCGAGGGTCACCCGGGCACGCCGTAACGCGGACAGCTCGAACCACGCGCCGCTACTGTATAAATAAAACGAGTTCCCGTTTTTTTTTTTCTTTTCTCATGAAAACACACATTCCCGATCATGTACCATGACACTCTAGACATCAAACGAAACCTTACAGTCTCCTCTTTTTGACTATGCAATTCATTTCCCTGCACAACAAACACTCCCCGAGCACATGGGGCTTTTATACGGAAAAGCACAAAACGAGGTTAGCTTACCTTAGAATGCTTTGCACAGGTCAAACTCTGTATTTCACCATACACTTGCTCTCAATTTGTCCGTAAGGATCCAGCAAATAAAATCCAGTAAAACAATTTAGTCCAAAACACGTGTTAGATCCATTACGACGTCTGATCCGGCAGCATGCTTGTGTTGTTTACCCAAAACCACGAGCCTTGCCAAAGGCGGAGCCCAAATGTCCTTCTGCGGCTCTCGTATTCAAAATGGCTGCCTCTGCATGGGGAAGATCCCCCTTTTATGTGACTATATCTAAGTCCAAAAGAATACTTTGATTTCATGATGGAAGTGAAAAGGCTTGGAAAACAATGTATTTTTGAATGGGTATCTTCAATTTCAGTAATTAACGGGTAAAAATCTTACACACTGTCCCTTTAAAAGATGTCCACTATAAAGGACACAAATGAACGGGCAGGTCTCAGGAGGATAAATATATTTTTCCATACTCTCCTAGTTACTGTTTTTTTTTATTATTATTATTATTATTAGGCCTACTTATTTTATTCTTGCCTGCATGCACTTTTTCTTTCTTGTTCAAACTGTCTCTGCCTGGAGCTAATGCGGCAAGTAAATGTCTCCTGTGTGAGATCAATAAAGTCTTATCTTATCCTATCTTACTTATGATTATTCAAAATTAATCCAAATCATTCATTTGGGGTTCCAAAACGCTACGTAGCCAATATATTTTCAAAAGCATGTGCACTAAATAAAAATGTCTTCTTGTTAGGGTGAAATTAAAGAGGCGGGGCTTATGGCTTATTCTGTACATAATTAATTGTTGCAGCAAAATATTTAAAGTATTATAAATGAAAATGAATACATATGTTCCCGGTGACTGTTCAGCGTTATAACTATTAAAAACTATTTAAAAATGTGAATTATGAGTTGACAGAGGAGCTTTATCATAGAACCACGAGAGCTCCAATGCGTCCAGGCTTCTGCACTCACGCGTAAAACCGCAAACGCACGTACGGTCCCGCAGCTGCAGCGGGACGGCCCCGAACCCAGCCGTGCGTCGTGCGTCCCGTTTCATAACACGGAAGTGTCGGCTCAGCACCGGTCCGGTGTGCAGCAGCCCGGCAGCAGCTCCTTTTGTTCCGCTGGACGCGACGCACGGCCACGTAACGCCAACCGGTATCAACGTGCTTCATTAGAAAACAAAACGCGTCTTACCTCACTCAAAGTCCGCACGCAAATGTCAGGTCCCGTTAAGTGTGCCGGTAAACCAGTGAAGTGCGGTGTTTTTAGTTTAGTTTGGGAGCGCACGAGCCGCCGTTCCCGTGCGTTTGCTCGGTTTGGTCGCGCGCTCTGCACAGAAAAAGCCTTACGAAAGTTCCCGGAAGTGGCCCAGCATCCCACCGCACATCACACTCACTATGTTACTCTTATTTAACATCTGTCAATTACTTTTATACGTACTTCATTGATTTGTAGTTTAATTATTGTTTGGTGATGATTTCTGTTTATATATATATAAATATACATATGCAGTATTTTTATTTTGTTACTGTCTAAATTCACTTTAAAGGTCCTATATTACACGCAAATGACTCTTATGAGCTTTAAACCAGGGGTCTTCAACGTTTTTCAGGCCAGGGACCCCCAAACAGATGGCAAACTGGGCCAGGGACCCCCTACTATATATACGGCATAGAATTGTGTTTTATATTAAATTGAGCTTAGTGTCATGTATAAACATTGCTACTCTGTTATGGTACATCCAATACAAGGAAATAATACACAGGTTAATACTGTATTTTACACTATAAAATATAAAATAATATTATTTTAAAGTGAAATCAAAAGATTTCACGACCCCCCTGCAGTACCTCCGTGACCCCCCTGTTGAAGACCTCTGCTTTAAACCATGTTAGAATGTTGGCAAAAGGAGAAATTAAATTTGTCAACTGGACAAAAGATTATTTGGTCAAATAGCCTACGTTAGGTAGGTCTATTAGATATGAATAGAATAGAATATCAATCAATCAATCAATCAATCAATCAATCAAACAATATTTATAAAGAATAGAATAGAATAGAATAGAATGCCTTTTATTGTCACTATTCATATGTACAATTTACACCAGGGGTGGGCAATTATTTTTCCCCAGGGCCCAAATGAGAAGCAGAAAATATTGTGGAGGGCCAAAAGTTTGAAGTCTACTCTGGTTATTAATTTTAATTCTACGCTGAAATCAGTAAATGTCATTGTTTACAGGAGCTGGTAAGTTATGTGTTATTATTAAGTAATGAGAGAGTGAGGTTTTACAAAAACTGAATTTATTCAATAAAATAATTCAAAACAATAGCAAACGTGAAACATTTGTAACTCTTTTTCAGTCACATTAGCCCCACAATGCTTTCTGAGTTTAACTTTCTTAACTTTGTATTAAGACACCACAATGTCTTTAATATACAAGATATGTCACACTTTTTTTTTGTCCAACTGCCAAACTGTGCAGAAAAAAATCAAAATTAGCATGTTTAGTGTTTTTTTCTTGATCAATGAGAGAAATCTAGCCTCTGTTGAGCTTTAACAAGTGCATCAAAGTCAGGTTCATGTTTGAGGTGGAGATGTGAAGCACGTCTGACAGATGATCATCAGGACAAATGCATCAGTACAAATGCATTATGTACAATTTTGAAAGTAGGTTTTATTTTCTTAATTCCAAGCAACCTTTCGTGGGTCGGTCAGAGTCAGCTCGCGGGACGTATTTGGCCCCCGGGCCTTGAAATGCCCGGGTCTGATTTACATCATACATACTCACAATGAAACTGAAAGCATCTCACTTCAGTGCAGACATTTAAGTACGATATATACAACACAGTATAGGTAAAAGAACACAGTAATGGTAAAAAAAAAATAGTGCAAAAACTAATTCGTGCAAAAAAAGTCCTGTACTACGCATTAGTTGCCAGGTTATTGCAAGTCTTGCTCATATATAGCAGTAAGGGTGACACATTACAACCATTTATACACACACTAGAGAGTCTCTACATTGCAGAGGGAGATATGGTGTGGTCTCGTTAGCATAGCCAACCAGGAGACCCCACACTCCCACTGCATATTTTAATATGCAGGCTTACCTAACTAACAGAAACTGTAATAATAATAATACATTTTATTTATAAAGCGCTTTTCAAGACACTCAAAGACGCTGTACAAAAGGTAAAATCAGTAATAAAACAAGTAATAAAACAATAAACAATCAGACAAATATTAAACATTAACAAACATTAAAAGCAGTTTTAAAAAGGTGAGTCTTAAAGGAAAATTTACGGGTTTTTTTACAATCTGAGCCTTCTTTCGGCAATAAAACAAGTAGTTTTACTCACCCATAGCAGTTTGGTGTCAATTGGAGCAGTATCGCAGAACTTACTGTATGTTGAGCCGTTTTGTTCTACTAATGATCCTGTATCCGTTAGCGTGAGTGATCGGGGCATTACTTTGCGCTCTCCAAATAACACAAACTTTAGGACTTTTCAAATCACAGAAGATCGCTGTGTCAGCGTAGACTTTTAGTGGATTCCAAAACGGCCTGAAACCCGATATCCAGCTATAGTTTCATTTGATGACGTCATCAGAGAGGACAGTGCGCATGCGTGAACTCAGCTGTTTTGTAAACACCGCTAGTCCGAAAGAAGCTAACACCGCTCTGAACTTTACTTTTCTGTTGCGATATCGGGTTTCAGGCCGTTTTGGAATCTACTAAAAGTCTACCCTGACACAGCGATCTTCTGTGATTTGAAAAGTGCTAAAGTTTGTGTTATTTGGACACCGCAAATCAGTGCCCCGAGCACTCACGCTAACGGATACGGGATCATTAGTAGAACAGAACGGCTCAACATAAGTTCTGCGATACTGCTCCAATTGACACCAAAGTGCTATGGGTGAGTAAAACTACTTGTTTTATTGCCGAAAGAAGGCTTAGATTGTAAAAAAAAAAACGTTACTTTTCCTTTAAGCAGTTTTTTGAAGGTGTGGAGGTCAGAGCAAACAAACAGGTGTGATAGTTTCAAAGTAATTTCATTGTAGTTAACTCCAGGCAGATGTAGGCAGTGTCCACCAGCGTCTGACCAGAACTGAAGAAGCAGCCTGGATGAGCTGCGAAACGTATTTGACCAAATAAACTTTTGTCCAGTTGACAAATTGAATTTCGCCTTTTGCTCTGGATTCTTCCTGGACGACTGAGGGATTCTACACTCATGTTAGAATGTTGTTACCTCATCAAAAACATACCTGGAGTTGTGTTTTGTTTGAGTAACCCTTTAGTCTAATCTACATCTCCAAAGCTCCACATCCCACCTCGTGATGTCATGAAGTGGTAGTTTGCAAGTTTACAGTTTTAGTTTTTGTTCAGTAGAGATTTCAATTCCAGGGGCTGAAAGTATCCAAATAAGTATCCAAATGATTCTAGTGAAATAGAATGTTTGTGAATCTAGTGGTATGTTTGTGATGAGGAAACAACATTATAAAAATAGCGTAATATGGGCCCTTTAAAGAAAAGATTGCATTGTTAATTAATTAATCTCTAATTTAGACTTTAGTACATAACTGATGTAACTATTGTACTCCTAAAACAGGTTACTAAACATAAACCTTACCTAAAAGAGCTGTTTAAAGTTCTTTAAGATTTGAAGCGTGCATCAGCCACCTTTTATTTACATTTTGATGGCTTATCTCAACACGAAAGTTAGGACTAGACGTTTTAAATGACCAATTACTATGGCAACAGTCTTAATTTTTCATCATTCTGTAAGGATAGGCTACATTCTAATTACAGTTTTATATGAATTGTATGGACCCACCTTATACTAATCATTAATGTTGGTTTCTCAGGTTCATAGGCAGGTACAGGAGAGGATAAGGTTTGATTTCTGCAGGTCTCAGGGCGCCCTCTTGTGGCCGAACCCGCGCAGTGTTTGTGTAACGCGGTTGTGCAACTTGACTGGGACAAACCTTGGATTTGTAGGGCCTATTTTTATTATCCAAATGCAGGCTTGGGCAGTAACGGAATACATGGAACGGCGTCAAGTAAAAGGATACAAAAAAGGTAACTGTATTCTGCTACAGTTACAAGGAAAGAAGACGCACTCAGATTACAGGTACATTTAGTGAAAATGGGGATTATTTAGCAGGATTACAATTTGAAAGCATTTTATGTTATTTATTTTTTTCATTTAAAGCTGGAGATGGAGGGAAATCAGAACAAACTGTCGTACAGACATGCGCGCACACTATGGCAGTGCTATGGAACAAACGTGCACCTGGCCTGGCTTCGACCGAGAAGAAATTTTGACATTATAAAAGACTCAAAAACAGCTATTACCCCCAAGCTGTCAGACTACTGAACTCTGGATAATACTCTAAATAATACTGAACTCTCAATAATACTGCACTAAACTACTTTTTGTAATGCATAATATGTTTACTGCTGCTGCTCTGTATGAATGTATCATGTTCGTCACTACCTCACTGTAAACTACTGTTACCTGTGCAATAATCTGTGCAATATTTATACCATACTATGTGCAATACAAAATCCACACGCAACACTTATACTACACTATAGTATGTGCAATCTGTGAAATACTCTACTTACACCTTATTTAATCCTACCTGCACCTTTGTACATTGTACTTTGTATTTTTATTACATTTTATTACATATTTTTATTATATTGTGTACTTCTTCCCCTGCACTTTTTGCAACACTTTACCATGTACTATTATTGCATGTTATTAGTACTTCTTGACTATCTTAGCAAGTCAACGGTTCCTCTGATCCTCCTAAGCATTTCATTGCATTGTTGACCTTGTGTTGATTCTGCATATGACAAATAAACAATCTTGAATCTTGAACTGAGGAAAGCTCATTTGAACAGTAGCTTATAGTCCTACAGTGAACGTGCACAAGTGTTGGCCACATAGTACAGTTTATTAAGAAAAAAAAATCCCCTTGTCTTCTTTAAAAATAAAATAATGTCAAAATGTCTTCTCGGTCGAAGCCATGCCAGGTCCAAATTTGTTCCATAGCACTGCCATAGTGTGCGCGCATGTCTGTACGACAGTTTGTTCTGATTTCCCTCCATCTCCAGCTTTAAATGAAAAAATGAAATAACATAAAATGCTTTCAAATTGTAATCCTGCTAAATAATCCCCATTTTCACTAAATGTACCTGTAATCTGAGTGCGTCTTCTTTCCTTGTAACTGTAGCAGAATACAGTTACCCTTTTTGTATCCTTTTACTTGACGCCGTTCCATGTATTCTGTTACTCCCCAAGCCTGTATTTGGATAATAAAAACAGGCCCTACAAATCCAAGGTTTGTCCCAGTCAAGTTGCACAACAGCGTTACACAAACACTGCGCGGGTTCGGCCACAAGAGGGCGCCCTGAGACCTGCAGAAATCAAACCTTATCCTCTCCTGTACCTGCCTATGAACCTGAGAAACCAACATTAATGATTAGTATAAGGTGGGTCCATACAATTCATATAAAACTGTAATTAGAATGTAGCCTATCCTTACAGAATGATGAAAAATTAAGACTGTTGCCATAGTAATTGGTCATTTAAAACCTCTAGTCCTAACTTTCGTGTTGAGATAAGCCATCAAAATGTAAATAAAAGGTGGCTGATGCACGCTTCAAATCTTAAAGAACTTTAAACAGCTCTTTTAGGTAAGGTTTATGTTTAGTAACCTGTTTTAGGAGTACAATAGTTACGTCAGTTATGTACTAAAGTCTAAATTAGAGATTAATTAATTAACAATGCAATCTTTTCTTTAAAGGGCCCATATTACGCTATTTTTTAATCGAGGTTATAATGTTGTTTCCTCATCACAAACATACCACTAGATTCACAAACATTCTATTTCACTAGAATCATTTGGATACTTTCTTTTATAATGCACAAAATGTTATTGTTTTCTTGTTGTTATCTGATATTTGGTGTTAAAGTCATCCAAAAGTACTTGAAAGTAATCAAGATACATTACTTTAATATTATGGTTCTTGGATTACGTTACTGAATACATATTTGAAGGGGTAACTAGTAACCAGAATACATTTCTAAAGTAACCCTCCCAACCCTGTCCAACTGTTTCCAACTGCAGCGTCAGGAGGAGTTCGTGTTCTCAAATGAAGCATATTTTTCAATAGTTTTATGCAATACAGAGAATGTATTTTGTTTTGTAATCAAGGACTAACTTTGGTCAAAATTTAGTTATATTAAATGAAGGTCTAAGATTGGCTATGCAGATGACACAACCAGGCCAAGTCAGGGGTCAGGTCTGTGGAGAGGAGACCCTGGGATGCATGTTTTTCATATATTTTTTAGTAATAAAAACATACATAATAATTGATAATACTGTGGAACTTTCTGGGTATAGCATCATCAGGAAAGTTACGTAGTGCAGCTTTAACATGATATTTCTCCATGAAAAAAGGGGGTGAGTACAGATTAGCTATGCACTACCAATGTATTTTAATTTTTATACTTTATTGACATCTGACAAATTTTGAAGCACGATATATTGCTAAAGTACCGGTAAATATAGACGATAAAAGATCATTTTGAAACCAAACCATAAAGCCCAAAATGTTCTAAATGTACAATATTGGTAAACAACTGTATCTTATCAACGAGTTAAACTAAACCAACTGGAGTTACTCAGCTTTTGACGCCAGCGTTTCTTCATCAGGGCTTGTGTAGGTGACTGTGACTCCCGTTAGATGTTGAGGTTTTAGTGACGTCACCAGAACGTCACCATCGTCCCCTACATCTGGTGGGAGTCACAGTCACAAACCCCAATGAAGGCACCTGGTTGGCAGCAAAACATCGGCTTCTGAAGTTCAGTTGGTTTAGTTTAACTTGATATATTTTATCCCTGGATGTCTCAAAGTTTGCATCAATCAATGAAAACTTTTTTTGTATCTGTAATGACTCCTAGAAGTGACACATAGAAGTTCATAATTCAGCCATTTACTGTGCAAATCTAATCATATTGCAAAAGAAATAACCGACAATTGTCTCAAGTAGAAGAGTTCAAGTATCTCAGGGTCTTGTTCACGAGTGAGGGGAGGATGGATCGGTGCAGCGTCGGCAGTGATGCAGTCGCTGTACCGGACCGTTGTGGTGAAGAGGGAGTTGAGCCAAAAGGCAAAGCTCTCAATTTACCGTCAATCTATGTTCCTCCCCTCACCTATGGTCATGAGTTTTGGGTAATGACCGAAAGGACAGTATCACGGCCGAAATGAGTTTCCTCCGCAGAGTGGCTGGGTGCTCCCTTAGAGATAGGGTGAGGAGCTCAGTCACACAGGAGGAGCTCGGAGTAGAGCCGCTGCTCCTCCATGTTGAGGGGAGCAGCTGAGGTGGCTCAGGCATCTGTTCCGGATGCCTCCTGGACGCCTTCCTCGGGAAATGTTCTGGGTATGTCTCACCAAGAGGAGACCCAGAACATGCTGGAGGGACTATGTCTCCTCGCTGCCCTGGGAATGCCTTGGGGTCCCACCGGCGGAGCTGGAGGAAGTGTCCGGGGTGAATCTGCAACCCGGCCCCGGATAAGCGGAAGAAAATGGATGGATGGATAAGCAACAATTGCAAAGAAAAAGTATCATAAATACTGACCCATAACCCCAAAAATGATTGTTCCATCTGTCATACTTTGAACTATAAGTTGATATAGTATTTAGCGTGACTCCTGAACTAGCGCATTAAGACAACCTGCCAGGATCAGTGGGTCAGGGAGAATCAGAATACTGTTTACTTACAATTTTAAAAAGCTATCACAATCACAACTGAACCTGAGTTGCCAGTGCCTTAACCTGCAGAGAGAGGACACATTCCTCATTTTCAGTGCATGGACAACATACTGCACTGCTGCAGTACTGATCAATGACTGGCTTTAAGCCTCGGGGAGTCAAATCACAGAGTTCTTTGAGTTTTAAAGCCACTGGATTTCACCATTGAAACTGGCAATCTAAAAGAGAGACTCATGTGAGGCTTCTGTTTTCTGTTTTCTGATTGGATAATCGTCTTGAGAACCAAAACACCAGATAAATGGGGTATCATGTCCAGCGTTTGTTTGTTTATTACAGTTATTTTCATTAAAGGTTATATTTTTAAGTCCCTCTTATTACTGGCCTTTCAGTCACAACATCTCGACAGTATAATTCATATCGTCCACTAGAGGGAGCCATTTACCATCTAATCTTTCTGCACCCTCTTCTCCATCACGAACTAACTTAAAGGGATGGTGCGTTTTTTTTATGTTAATCTGTATGGCTTTCCCTTCAACAGTGTCCTGAGATTAACACAGATTTACCCATGACAGCGTGATGTGGTCCCAGTTCTCCTCCGGTAACGTAGTTCGTAAACGTAGTTCTGGTAAGTTCGTGGGGACAATTTAATAAAGCTTGTTTTTCTTTTCAAAACAACATTTGTCTGAAAAAGTGATATATTTGCGTCACAAACAGTTGTCCGCTAAAAATTCAGCAGCATATTTCGCATTCGCATATTTTCTGTAGATTCGTATCACTGCACCCACGTTAGCTCTATTAGCCTATTCACTTTAAAGGAAAAGTAACGTTTTTTTACAATCTGAGCCTTCTTTCGGCAATAAAACAAGTAGTTTTACTCACCCATAGCAGTTTGGTGTCAATTGGAGCAGTATCGCAGAACTTATGTTGAGCCGTTCTGTTCTACTAATGATCCCGTATCCGTTAGCGTGAGTGCTCGGGGCACTGATTTGCGGTGTCCAAATAACACAAACTTTAGCACTTTTCAAATCACAGAAGATCGCTGTGTCAGGGTAGACTTTTAGTGGATTCCAAAACGGCCTGAAACCCGATATCGCAACAGAAAAGTAAAGTTCAGAGCGGTGTTAGCTTCTTTCGGACTAGCGGTGTTTACAAAACAACTGAGTTCACGCATGCGCACTGTCCTCTCTGATGACTTCATCAAATGAAACTATAGCTGGATATCGGGTTTCAGGCCGTTTTGGAATCCACTAAAAGTCTACCCTGACACAGCGATCTTCTGTGATTTGAAAAGTGCTAAAGTTTGTGTTATTTGGACACCGCAAAGTAATGCCCCGAGCGCTCACGCTAACGGATACGGGATCATTAGTAGAACAGAATGGCTACAACATAAGTTCTGCGATACTGCTCCAATTGACACCAAACTGCTATGGGTGAGTAAAACTACTTGTTTTATTGCCGAAAGAAGGCTCAGATTGTAAAAAAAAAACGTTAATTTTCCTTTAAGTGGATGTGTACGGCGGATGCGGTACGGCAACATCCGCCTTAAGCGGATGTTTACAAGTGAACAGGCTAATAGAGCTAACCCGAGTGATACGAATCTAGATAAAATATGCGAATGCGAAATACGCTGCTGAATTTTTAGCGGACAACTGTTTGTGACGCAAATATATCACTTTTTCAGACAAATGTTGTTTTGAAAAGAAAAACAAGCTTTAGTAAATTGTCCCCGCGAACTTACCGGAACTATGTTAACGAGCTATGTTACCGGAGGAGAACTGGGACCACATCACGCTGTCATGGGTAAATCAGTGTTAATCTCAGGACACTGTTGAAGGGGAAGCCATACAGATTAACATAAAAAACAAAAAAAACTAAAAAAAACCCCGCACTATCCCTCTAAGATCATACTGCCTTCTATTTCCTGGCAGATCCTCTAACCTCACCATACCCACATATTTACTACTATTACTACTACTACTAGTACTACTCCTATCTATCATGATCATACATAACTACAATAGAGCCTTAATTTTCACTTAAAGTTACAGGATTTTACTTCATATGTTTTCCCCTATACTGGCCAACAGTGGGATTAATTAATTATTACCCATTAAAATTCCTTTAATGCCAAACTGTGAAACATTCAGGGAATCTTCTTCTTCTTGACTTCTTCACTCCTTTGTTGCCTTGGCTGCATGTTTTGGGTCATTGTCATGTTGGAAGACCCATCCGTGACCCATTATCAGTTTGAGGGTGACGTCAGGACTATCCCACTTTATCCCTTCTCTTTCTCAGTGTTTTTTTTTCTTTTAATCTGTTTAAGTATTCCACTCTTTGTGTCAACGAGCCTGCCCCGTTAGAAGCATCGATCTGGTCAAAGTTACTGCACATTTATCAAGACCAACCAACGGGTATCCAATTATCTTCACATTGATTTTTATCTTTGTTTTTCCACAACTGGACAAGGTGTTTCCTGAAATACTCTTATAGATGGTCACTGTTCTTGTCATTTTGTATTTGTTGTGAAAATAAAAAATGATGGAGAAGAGATGGAAATTTGTTAGGTTACCTTCCGTTACTATTAGTCTAGTGTAGTAGGTCTGAATTATAGACTGTATAAAGACTATTTATTTATGGACAAAATAGCAAAATAAAAACACCAGGATCATGTAAACCAGAATGATGAAGCTCGCAGCAGCAGTTACAGAAGAGGGGTGACCATTTTTTATGTAAAATCAACTGGAGCCAGAGTCGATGGAGCTGAAGCGCCGCATTGTCACGTCCTATTTGGAATGTGGTGGCTCGTGGGTTAGCTATGTACATTTCTCTATACAGTGGTCCCTCGCTCTATCGCGGTTCACTGTTCGCTGTTTCGCTGATTTTTTTTTTTCATAAAAATTTTTTTTTTTTTTTATAGTGTAACATTTTTTATAGTGTAACATTGTGTTCTGCGTCCTGATTCGCTAAGAGACTGTAGACCTTTGCTGACTGATAGATGGGGGACGCGGGGGGACCGGGACTAGACCAGGACTAGACCGGGACTAGACCAGGACTAAACATGGACTAAACCAGGTCTAGACCAGGTCTAAACCTGGACTGGCCCAGGACTAAACCAGGACTGGACCAGGTCTAGACCTGGACTACACCGGGACTAGACCAGGTCTAAACCAGGATTAAACCACCACGTGCCGCTCTTTGCTGGTTTCGTGCGGCTGGTTTGTGGCTCGGGCTGAGAGGACGCGGGCCCGAGGGGGAGGCATGGTCCGGGCGCCGAGGTTCGATCTCGTGCTCACAGCCCCGGTGTACGCGCGGCCTCGCGCCGGTCGTGCTGCTCTGTCACGAATTTGACCACGGTGAGGGGTGCAGGTGTCGCGCACTTCTCCAAGGGGTTGGTGTGCGTCGCGTCCCGGGACGTGGCAGTGCCGTTGGATGAGCGTTGTGCTTCCTGCGGATCCAGTGACTCATGTCTCTGCGCTCCTTACGCGTCCGGCGGGGCTTTCGGAGCCGTGTCTCCCCCCATGCTTCACTATTAATACATTTAGTTGAAAATCTATGAAAGTTTGAGTGTTTAAACAAAAGACAAATAAGAGAAAAGGTAAATACCAGTCTGAGAAAAGCGTATAATGTGTGTGGTGAGGCATTTACAGCCTTAAAACATGTAGAATAATTGTAAAATATAAAGTTGTCCCACTTCGCGGATTTCTCTTATTGCGGGTTATTTCTGGAACCTAACCCCCGCGATAAACGAGGGATTACTGTACAGTCTGTGGTCTGAACTCAGTCTTTTTAACGGTATGGTATGTAACTTTTCTGGCAAAGTGTCCGGCACCTGCTCGTATCCCTGGAGATGCTGTTGTTTCGCCTGGGATGTTCCACAGAATGGCATTAAGGCTGAATCCCATTACACCCCTGAGCCATACCACTTTCTCGTGTAGGGGTAGGGGTGTCCCAGTCCCAGAGGGGTAGGTGAAAGTAGTAGGGCTATAAAGGTTTTTCAGAGGCACACTCCAAACGGAAGGGTATGAGCAATTTCCCAGAATGCCTTCCGTACCACGACCAGAGAGACCAAAGAAGTAGATGGTATGTTGGATTTCTGGCAAAAGCTCGTCACGTCTGCTTACGTAAAAGCTGGCGGAGACTACTGATGACGTATGGAATTGTTGAAGGGGTGTCCCATTTTTGTAGGGGTTAACTTTCGACCTAAGCTTCAAGGGGCAACTCAAAGGTTGTTTTTTTTTTTTTTGATGAGGAAACATTATAACTAGTGCTGTCAGGCGATTGAAAAAAAATAATCGCATTTTAAACTCATGAGAGTGAGAGTGAGAGGCAACCCACTTTGTGATTGAGTTTGTCAGTTTTTCTGTGGCCGTTTTGCTCATTCATTTCCCAAATTCTGCGAGTGTGGTTTGTTGGTTTGTTGGTTTGTTGAAGTGCGCTCACGCTCGCTCTATCACCGGTAACAATGTAACTTGTCCGGACGTGTTTATCGTTCAAATGATCCATCAGGCTGGAAAAGCTTTGATGATCGGAAAATTCTTTTTTACAAAAGCTTCAAATCACCGCGTTCTTGTTGACAGTCCCGTCTACGTTCTTTTTATAAATAAACTTGCTGTTCAAAGCCCCTGGCAGCGATTTGCTCGCCGCACTCCAAATTTAAAATGTGTGCATTGAATTGCCGCTCATAATTAATTGCGTTAATTTTTATAATGCATTAATTTGCAGTGTAATTAATTAATCTAATTAACACGTTAAACTGACAGCCCTAATTATTATTATTATAACAGAGCAGAAAATAGCATAATATGGGCCCTTTAAATTATTCTAACAAAATAACAACATAAAGGTTAAATAATACATTCATCTTCTTCCGCTTTTTCCATTCTCTGTGTCGCGGGGGCAGCAGTGTTCCACTGCCCAGAACACAATGCACCAGCCCTCATGAATCCTCCCGCGGGTGGTGGGTCCACAGGAGGACGGCTCACGTCACAACGGGCCTTGATTTATCTTCTGCCACAGACACTGGGGTTAAGTGTCTTGCCCAAGGACACAACGGCAGCGCTTATCTGTGGGAGCGCTTCGAATTCTGGTCCATCCGTGCAGGATTCGAACCGCCAACCCCTGGATCACTAGGCATGCGCTCTACCAACTGAGCTACTGCCGCCCCCGTCAAATAATACAAGTGAACATTAAAGGAGTTTTGACCCAGTGTACCACACGGTCGCTACGTAACAGTTATCGAAATCTCTAGAGTGAAGTCATAATTTCCAGTCACGATTAAACACTTTATAATTAGATGCAAACAGTACACACGGGACGTATTTTGGGCTCAAGAGCTGCTTATACAATACCTCAAATACATGAGAGAGAATCTGGTATGAAAACTGGTAATAATCATGATAATTTACATGAGTGTGGAGCAAAACACTAAAACAACTTTTCCTATACTGTGTATATGGTGTTGTAATAGCATTGTCTACTGTTCCTGTTACTTGCCCCGATTACAGCCAGGTGTTTCTGATTACAGCGCAGGGGCGGAGGAGACAGTAACATACAGAGACGCAGGACCAAATTTGGCCAAATGGTGACGTCTATCAGAGGATCACAGTCATGGAACACATGACCTGCTCATGTCAGGAACTGTGGGTCCTCCTCAACCTTCAAGAACACTCTGAAACATTGGTTGAAATAATAATAATAAGGTAGATTTTCTTCTTCTCTGGGCCTCTTAAACTCAGAGAATGGTATGTTGTGGTGAACTTGCCGTCATGTCTATGTGCACTTCTGTCTCTTCTGTGAGTTCCTCTAAATGTTCTTCTGTTCTGACCTGCCTTAGGACAACGGGTGTAAAGTAGCTATTGTGCTAATTCTGGCATATTTACATTGATGCTGTTTGGTGTCATGTTGATTAATATGCATTGTCCTAATTCAAATAAATAAATAAAATAAATCAATAAAAAGTTTGAAGTGTGGATATCTGTTCGACCAATCACACTGTTCCTCATATGTCCAGACCCCGCCCCCTCACTCTCCCCGCCCCCTCCAGACCCCGCCCCTTCCTCCTGCTCGCTCTCTCCTTCAGTACTCCAGTTTAGCAGCTCAGTTTGAAAGAATGAGTTTGAGGAGTTTATATGTTTATTCCCACTTTAAATTTAACATAGAGTGTACTGAGAGAAGATGTGTGACATATCCAAAATATTTGTATGTACAGCTCTGGGAAAAAAAAGACCACTGCATTTTTTTCTGAAATCAGCATCTCTACATGTATTACAGCCATTCCATTCCAGTGTCTGTTGAATTCCAACACAAACACAAACACATTTTTTCCATACTCTCCTAGTCACTGTTTTTATTATTATTACTTATTTTATTTTATTTTATTCTTGCCTGCATGCACTTTCTTTCTTGTTCAAACTGTCTCTGCCTGGAGCTACTGTGGCAAGTAAATTTCTCCTATGTGAGATCAATAAAGTCTTATCTTATCTTATCTTAAACACAAAGCTGAGCTACTTCAGTTCTTGCACCGGGAGTGGAATAAAGTCACCCAAGAACAATGTGAAAGACTTGTGGAGAGCATGCCAAGACGCATGAAAGCTGTGATTAAAAATAAGGGTTATTGCACCAAATATTGATTTCTGAACGCTTCTTAAGTGTCCATCCATCCATCCATCCATCCATTTTCTTCCATTTATCCGGGGCCAGGTCGCGGGGGCAACAGTCTAAGCAGGGACGCCCAGACCTCCTTCACCCTGGACACTTCCTCCAGCTCCTCCAGGGGAACCCCAAGGCGTTCCCAGGCCAGCCGGGACACATAGTCCCTCCAGCACGTCCTGGGTCTTCCCCGGGGCCTCCTCCCGGTGGAACATGTCCGGAACACCTCTCTATGTCTCTTCTAAATGACTCTATTCTCCTCCTCTCTCTCTATCCTCACTTTTTCTCCCACTCTCACTCGTGCTCCCTCTCTCTCCCACTCCTCTTCTCCCTCTCCCTGTATTCCTCTATCTCTATCTCTCTCTCTTCTCGCCATCCTTCTCTGTTTGTCTCTCTATTTCCCTGCCCTCTCTGTCTCTCCAGTGCCCTGTCTCTCTCCCTCTCTCTTTCTCTCTCTACCCCACTCTCCTTCTCTCCATTTCCCTCCTCCCTCTCACTCCCTTTTTCTCTCCCTCCCTCTATCTCTCTAACCCCCTCCTTCTCTCCATCCTTCTCTCTCTCTCCATTTCTCATCTCCCTCTTTCTCTGTCTGTCTCTATTTCCCTGCCCCTCTCTCCAGCTCTCTCTTTCTACCCTGTCTTCTTCTCTCCGTCTTTCCCTCTCCATCTCTCCCTTTTCTTTCTCTGTCCATCTCCCTCTCACTGCCTCTCTCTCTACCCCCTCTCCTTCTTTCCATCCTTCTCTCTCTCTCTCTCTCTCTCTCCATCTCCCTCTCACTGCCTCTCTCTCACCCTCCCTTGCTCTCTCTCTCTCTTCCCCATCTCCTTCTCTCCCCATCTCTCCCTCTCTCTCTCTCTCCCTCTTTCTCTACCCCGTCTCCTTCTCACCATCTTTTTATCTCCATCTCTCCCTTTCTCTCACTGCATCTCTCTCTCTACCCCTTTTTCTTCTTTCCATCCTTCTCTCTCTCTCTATCTATCTCTCCCTCCCTCCCTCCCTCCCTCCCTCCCTCCCTCTATCTCTCTCTACCCCGTCTCCTTCTCTCCATCCTTCTCTCTCCATCTCTCCCTTTCCTTTCTCTCTCTGTCTCTCTCTCTTTCCCTCTATCTCTCTCTACCCCCTCTCCTTCTCTCCCTCCTTTTCTCTCTCTCCCTCTCTCCGTCCCTGGTCCACACGTGAACTCTTCAGGTCCGTGTGTGGAACCGCATTGGTTTGGACGGACACGTGACTCCGGCGCAGTCCGCGTCCTGACACGGCTGCGCGCTCACGCCCCCCGCGCGCTCACACAACCACGCAACAGACACGTGCACGGTAAAAGAGCGCGCGTGCACGAGAGGATGCAAAGCCTACGTGCACTGAGAGAGAGAGAGAGAGAGAGAGAGAGAGTGCACTTGGAGCCTTTGCATCCTCATCTTTTCGTGACATGAAACCCAAGAGAAAGTTATTGATCAGTTATTAATGAAATTCAACAGATTTGCGTCTTAAAGCTGCACTATGTCACATTTCTGTGTCTCCATGGAGATATTACTTTCTAGCCTGGAATGCTCCGTAGTATGACAACAAACTCTAGGCTAGGCTCTATCTTAGTACCAGGGCAGGTTCTGTGAAGAGGAGACTGCACCAAGAATGCTTATTTTTCAAAGCGTTTTGAGCAGGATACATTTTTGATTTTGAATACTATACTATGGTTACCTGGCCAGCCAAATGATATCTCTCTGTATTTCCTATACACCGCGATACCATTTGGACACCCTCCATCCACCCTCGCTCCTCCGGTTAACAACGGACTCCGCGATTCTGATTCGTTCAAAGATGGTGACGTCAGTGCACCCGCCTTTGCCCGCAAAGTCACTCTTAGGCAGCGGAAGTTCCGCCTCAGTTTTGAATCAAGATGGCGCAATCTCTGATTGGTTCACTTAGCTGTCTGTCTTTGCGCAACCGTAGCGCATTTTGGACCAAGCGTTACCAGACTCACTCGCTGGTACAGCGATGAGTCATGGATTCTTCCAGGCAAATACTATGGAACACTCCTGAGCAAAATCTTCTCCATGCAGACAAAAATGTGGTGGAGCCCCTTCTACAAAAGTTAAAGGTCCCATGGCATGAAATTTTCACTTTCTGAGGTTTTTGAACGTTAATGTGAGCTCCCCTACCCTGTTTAGGCCTCCCCCCCCCATGGCTAAAAGTTGCGAAATGTTGCAAACGGGCGAGTACGGACAAGGCACCTTTTTGACGTCAGATCGGCAAATGCAGCTCCAGCCCCTCCCTCTGTCTCCGCTCAGCGTCCCTGTATATCCCGCCCATAGAGTTTGGACTGTGAATGCGCTACAATGCGAAATGCGTTTTTTTATTTGCCTGGAGGCACGTCCGAGTGTTTCTAGGCTCGCAAGTCCCTTACCCGACCCTCTGGACCTCTGAAATACCAGTGGTATAATTTTATTTTCTGTGTAAATATGCTTTTTTTCATTGCAAAGTCTCTCATCTGTCTTCCTGTGTTAAACACGGAAGCGATCAGACAGCGGTGCAGAGCTGCGGGGGAAACCCGCCCCCCCGCTCCTTAGCCAATCTCTCTGTCCTTCTCATTTGCACTGAAGCAGCAACACCCACAATAAAGCATTTTAGACACATATCTAGCCTCATGAAGACTGTCAGAGTCATATCTCATGCAGTTAGTGTTGATTTTGAAGAAGGATTCATTTACAGTATTAGGAAACCATTAAGGAGCCATATAAAAGCATCAAGAAGCACCATGTCATGGGACCTTTAAGTGAACTTTCAATGTAACAACCAGCTTTCAACTTCAACTGAAATCAGCATCTCTACATGTATTACAGCCATTCCATTCCAGTGTCTGTTGAATTCCAACACAAACACAAAGCTGAGCTACTTCAGTTCTTGCACCAGGAGTGGAATAAAGTCACCCAAGAACAATGTGAAAGACTTGTGGAGAGCATGCCAAGACGCATGAAAGCTGTGATTAAAAATAATACTGATTTCTGAACTCTTCTTAAAGGGATATGCCACCCCCAGGTCAAACTTGGGCATCTCCCCACAGTCCAGAGACTAAAATAAGTGGTGGAAAGCGTTTTTCTGGTGATGCAGCCATTGTCCAGGTCTGTCAGCACTGACCGCCGCGGTATCTGCAGCTACTCCGCGTTAGATGCGTTTCCCAATTACTTTCTGTGTAGTGCGCATTCATATCGAGTGCAAATAAATGTGCAAATCAACACAGAGAGCTTGACTTGGTCATTTTGGGTGGGAACTATTTTTCAGTGCGGAAAAAGACAGACGAAGCACACACCACGCTGACAGGGGAATCCCAGTTACGCACCAGGAAGGGAGTTCCCCTGTTACGCAGCGTGGTGTGTGCTTCGGCTGTCTTTATGTTATGCAAATTAATTGCCCGTATGTCATAGCGCCACTATGTGGTAGACAAGGGAACTGTAAAATACCCCCCACCCACCATTGGAATGCACTGAAATTGCTACTGTGCTTTAGATTGACATGACATCTTGTGCGGCTGACAATACTTTGTATTGCTGGCATGGAGCATGCCCCTCCACCCCCATAGGCCGCAGGTGTGAGGGCCCATCAACGCCGCTTGCGGCTTTAATTTCATCTTTATATTGTATTTTGCACACTGTCTTTTTTGCACTACCTGGCGAGAGAGAAACGGAATTTCGATTCACTGTTGAACACATATGGCAGAATGACAGTAAAGCTGACTTTGATCTTTGATCTTTGTTACCAACACAGATGGGAGAGTCAGAGTGGACCTCAGTCTGCCGTACATCTCCACCTAAAAAAGGAGAGATGGCGCAGAAAGAACTCCACCAAGCCTTATTCTGCTCCGTGTGTTTGGATCTACTGAAGGATCCTGTGACTCTTCCCTGTGGACACAGCTATTGCAGGAACTGTGTCCAACAGGACCAAGATGACAAGAAGAAGCTCTACAGCTGTCCTGAATGTCGCCAGAGCTTCAGCCCCAGGCCTGTCCTGGTTAAAAACATCATGTTAGCACGTTTGGTAGAACAGATGAAGGGGGACACCTGCTGCCCACTGCTATGCCGGACCTCAGGATGTGTCCTGTGATGTGTGCACTGGGAGGAAGCTGAGAGCTGTCCAGTCCTGTCTGCAGTGTGTGGCCTCTTACTGTGAACGCCACCTACAGCCTCATCATGAAGCTGCAGTGCTACAGAAACACCAGCTGGTGGCGCCCTCCCACAGGCTCCAGGAAAACATCTGCTCTCAACACGACAAAGTGATGGATCTATTCTGCCACAGTGACCAGCGGCTGCTCTGCTCCCTCTGTGTGGACCAGCACAAGGGCCATGACCTCGTGTCCTCTGCCTCAGAGAGGGCTCAGAGGCAGGCTGAGCTGCCGGCCAGGAGGGCCCTGCTGCTCCAGAGTCTCCAGCACAAAGAGACAGACCTCCAGAGGCTCCAACAGGAGGTCCAGGACATCAGACGCTCTGCCCAGACAGCAGCGCAGCGCAGTGGGGACAGCTTCAGAGACATGGCCCTTCTCCTGGAGAAAAGACGAGCCGAAGTGGAGCAGCAGATCTGCTCCCAGGAGTAGACGCAACTGAGACGAGCTCCAGGACCATCTGCAGCAGAACATGAGGGGACTGAAGAGGAGTCTTTCTGTGCTGGACACACTGGCCCTCACCCAGGATCATAACCAGTTTCTAAAGGTCTACGCCTCACTGTCCCCACACACACAGAGCACAGAGCCAGCCTCCATTCACACAGGGGACTGGGGATTCTTTGAGGAAGTGACCAAAGCTGTGTCCAAACTCAGGGACACACTCCAGCTCCCCCTGAGTCCAGACCAGACCAGAGACCAGACCAGAGCCCAGACCAGAGACCAGACCAGGGCCCAGACCAGAGCCCAGACCAGAGACCAGACCAGAGCCACGACCAGAGACCAGACCAGAGCCCAGACCAGAGCCCAGACCAGAGACCAGACGAGAGAGCAGACCAGGGCCCAGACCAGGGCCCAGACCAGGGCCCAGACCAGGGCCCAGACCAGAGCCCAGACCAGAGACACGACCAGAGCCCAGACCAGAGCCCAGACCAGAGCCCAGACCAGAGCCCAGACCAGGGCCCAGACCAGAGACACGACCAGAGCCCAGACCAGAGCCCAGACCAGAGACCAGACCAGGGCCCAGACCAGAGACCAGACCAGGGCCCAGACCAGAGCCCAGACCAGAGACCAGACCAGGGCCCAGACCAGGGCCCAGACCAGGGCCCAGACCAGGGCCCAGACCAGAGCCCAGACCAGAGACACGACCAGAGCCCAGACCAGAGACACGACCAGAGACCAGACCAGAGACACGACCAGAGCCCAGACCAGAGCCCAGACCAGAGACACGACCAGAGCCCAGACCAGAGCCCAGACCAGAGCCCAGACCAGAGACACGACCAGAGCCCAGACCAGAGACACGACCAGAGACCAGACCAGAGACACGACCAGAGCCCAGACCAGAGCCCAGACCAGAGCCCAGACCAGAGACACGACCAGAGACACGACCAGAGCCCAGACCAGAGCCCAGACCAGAGCCCAGACCAGAGCCCAGACCAGAGCCCAGACCAGAGACCAGACCAGAGCCCAGACCAGAGCCCAGACCAGAGCCCAGACCAGAGCCCAGACCAGAGCCCAGACCAGAGACCAGACCAGAGCCCAGACCAGAGACCAGACCAGAGACACGACCAGGTTTTACTGCCACCAGCTGAACCCAGCTCCAGAGAGGACTTCTTACAATATTCTACAGAAATCACTCTGGACCCACACACAGCTCACAGCCGACTGGTTCTGTCTGATGGAAACAGAAGAGTCACAGTTATGAAAGATCTCCAGAGGAATCCAGATCATTCAGATTCAGTTACCAGCCTCAGGTCCTGAGCAGAGAGAGTCTGAGGGGCCGCTGTTACTGGGAGGTGGAGTGGAGCGGGAGGTTTTGTTTCTGTAGCACTTTCATACAGAGGGGTTTTGGAGTATTACAGTGTCTCTGGTGGAACCATGAGTCTCCTCCACAGACTCCAGACCAGGTTGACTCAGCCTCTCTTTGCTGGGGTCTGGTTATACAGGTCCTGTCCTGGAGACTGCACATTTCCCTAAACTGAAATAATACCTTTGTTCTCCACAGTTTGGATCAAATTTGTGCCGGAAATTTTGAAGCCGGACGCGTCTTTTGGAGCTTCTGACACAACGCCTCGTGCGTCCCCGCCGTCGACACCGAGATGGGGAACGAGGCGAGCATGGAGGGCGGAGTCACAGTTATGAAAGATCTCCAGAGGAATCCAGATCATTCAGATTCAGTTACCAGCCTCAGGTCCTGAGCAGAGAGAGTCTGAGGGGCCGCTGTTACTGGGAGGTGGAGTGGAGCGGGAGGTTTTGTTTCTGTAGCACTTTCATACAGAGGGGTTTTGGAGTATTACAGTGTCTCTGGTGGAACCATGAGTCTCCTCCACAGACTCCAGACCAGGTTGACTCAGCCTCTCTTTGCTGGGGTCTGGTTATACAGGTCCTGTCCTGGAGACTCTGCACATTTCCCTAAACTGAAATAATACCTTTGTTCTCCACAGTTTGGATCAAATTTGTGACTTTTATTTCTAAAGGCTGTACCTGATTTTTCCTTTGAAATGTTTGCAGGTGTTTTTCACATCTTAAAAACGTGACAAACAGAACTAGTTCATTGTAAAGAGTTTGCAGTGGTCCAAAGTTCTTCCTCACTTACCTTCTGCATTCAGAGCGTCCTAATTCTTCACCGTGATGAGTTTATACGATAAGGAGTGTTTGCTCTGTTCTAGTGTAAAAGTGATCTAAAAGTGTGTTTTTTTTTGCACCAAAAACAAAATAAAAAAAGAAGAAAAAGTTGCATCATTAGAATATTTTCTCTCTTTTTTTATTTATTTATTTTATCTTTTGCCAAACACAAAATAAAATTAAATGAAAAAAGGAACGAAATAAAATTACATGACAAAAAAAAAACAAAAAAACAAAGAAGAAGAAAAATGAAAAGTTGCATCATTACAACATTTCTCTCTCTTGTTTTTCATCAAAATTAGATGACAAAAAAGAAGAAGAAAAGAAGAAGAAACGCACGTATCCAGATGGTTCCTGCAGACGGGTGTGTGCGCCCTCTGCCGGGGCCTCTGCTGCTCGCTCCCGGTGCGCTCTTCGCTCGAATGGAAATGTCCGAAGTGGCTCCGGGTTTTATTTGTTGTGGCAGCGAATGTGCATAATTCGTTTGGACGCGCGCATCGAGGCGAACTTTGAAAATTACCCGATTTTTACGTGCACCGTCGTCGCTTCCTTTAGCACAAAATAACAGGCCCGAGCCTCGCCAAACCGACCGATGTGATGCAGACGGTTTACACTTAAAGGTCCCATGGCATGAAATTTTCACTTTCTGAGGTTTTTGAATGTTAATGTGAGCTCCCCTACCCTGTTTAGCCCCCCCCCCCCATGGTTAAAAGTTGCGAAATGTCTAAACTGAGCATTTGCGATCCTTTTCTGCGTTACAAAAAATCGGAGCTCAAACGGGTGACTTTGAACAAGGCACCTTATTGACGTCAGATCGAAAAAAGAAATGCAAATGCAGTTCCACCCCCGTCTGTCTGAACTCAGCGTCTCTGTAAATCACGCCCAGAGAGTTTAGACTGCGAATGCGCTAGGCAATGCGAAATTCGTTTTTTTAATTTGCCTGGAGGCACGTCCGAGTGTTTCTAGGCTCGGAAGTCCTTTATCTGAGCCTCTGGACCTTTGAACAGCAGTGGTTTAATTTTATTTTCTGTGGAAATGTGTTTATTTTTCAATGGAACGCTTCAAATCTCTCCCCCCGTGCAAAAACACGGAAATGGATCAGCTGAGAGCTAGAGCGGAGAGCGGAGAGTTTGGCCACGCCCCCACCCTCTACTATAGGCCATCTCTTTTCTCCTCATTTGCATTCAAGCAACAACGCCCATTATGGCCTGTTCAGAGAGAAAAAAAATACTCTTTCTCATCTTATCTCTGTTTCTCATGCACTGAGTGTTGATTTTGAAGAAGGATTCATTTACAGTATTAGGGAACCATTAAGGAGCCATATAAAAGCATCAAGAAGTACCATGTCATGGGATCTTTAAGAAAGAATATAAACTTTGAACTCGCTCTGAGATGACTCACTGTCCTCAAATGAATGGCCACCTAGAAGCCACGGGCCATTCATTTGAGGACAGTGAGGTTCAGATCTTGGCCAGGGTAAAAGAACTGGTTTATTTTTGTCAAAAAAGAGAATCCTTCTTTAAACAGGAATGGGGGAGTCAGACATAATTGTCTCCCGTATATAATTCCATTCTCAAACCGAAATCAAAACAAACAAAAGAAACCATAGGGCAGCCAGGTCAGGTCCAGAGTTGTGAAAACAGCCATTAGGGTTTGAATAGGTATGCTAAACTAGACACCAGAGAGAAACTGGAAATACAAAAGACAGAAACTCAAAACAAAGAGGCGGGATAGTTTCAGAATAATTTCAGTGTAGTTAGCTCCTCCCTGCAGCGAGATATAAGCAGTGTCCATCAGCACGCTAACCAGAACTGACGAAGCAACTCGGATGAGCTGCGAAACGTTTTCGACCAAATAAGGCAGGTGTTAGGCAGGTGAACTGTAAGAAATTGGTTCAGGTTCATACCGCTTTAGCCGGCCACACAAAGTTTGGGGTAGGTTTGCATATGCTGAGAGGAAACATTTTTATGCAAATGAATTGCCCGTATGTCATAGCGCCACCATGTGGTAGACAAGGGAACTGTAAAAGCTGCTATTGCGCTTTCTATTAACATGACATTTTGTGCAGCTGAAAATACTTTGTATGCAGGCGTAGAGAATACCCCCCACCCACCATTGGAATGCACTGAAACTGCTACTGTGCTTTAGATTGACATGACATCTTGTGCGGCTGAAAATACTTTGTATTGCTGGCATGGAGCATGCCCCCCCACCCCCATAGGCCGCAGGTGTGAGGGCCCGTCAATGCCGCTTGCGGCTTTAATTTCATCTTTATATTGTATTTTGTACACTGTCTTTTTTGACCAAATAAACTTTGTCCAGTTGACAAATTCAGTTTCTCCTTTTATCATACTTTTGGAGAATTATCAACACGTATGAGTGAGGGGGTACTCGAGGTATGACAAAAAGGCTCAGGGGGTACACAAGACAAAAAAGGTTGGGAAACGCTGTTCTAAACGATAATATTTTTATTTGGAATTTGGGGGAAATGTTGTCAGTAGTTTATAGACTCAAACCAAAATGTTCCTTTTGCCCAAACACATACCTATAAGTAGTAAAATCTGATAATTTGGCAGTGGTCTCTTATTTTTTTCCAGAGCTGTAGGTGTAAAACAGCCTAGTAGTGAAAATAAAATAAAATAATGACCCGTTCCAGCACGTCTCTGCTCCGTGTCCATCTCCGAGTCCCGGGAGCCTCATTCAGCCCCATCTAATCGCGTCTCATTTTTAAAATATATTTATTTATTTTATTTCTCACACTCTCCCCGTGCACGCGCCGCTCGCCCCCGACACCCCAGCCCCACGTGACCGCGCAGGAGCGGGGGGAGGGGGGCGCGCTCTGGTGCTGAGGCTGAGGACGATGGCGCGGATGGAGGAGCGGCGACGATAGCTTTCCGCGCTCCCCGAACCGTTTTCTCCCGCTTTTCCCTCAAAAACGACGACCGCATTTGAAGCCGGACGCGTCTTTTGGAGCTTCTGACACAACGCCTCGTGCGTCCCCGCCGTCGACACCGAGATGGGGAACGAGGCGAGCATGGAGGGCGGCGGGCAGCCTGGCGATCCCGCGTCCGCCGCCGGAGCAAGCGGAGCCGGGATGATGGGCTCCGCGATGCCCGGTGGAGGAGGAGGAGGAGGAGGCGCTGCGCAGGGCATGGGGCAGCACGTCAAGCCGCTGAACGGAGCTGCAGCCGGCGGAGGGATGACCATGGGAGGGCCCGGGATGGGAATGGCGAGGTAAGGCGGGCAAACATCTCCCTACGCAGCCTTTACGTCCACACACGTTCACACACGGGCAATGCAAGGATTTATCACTGATGCGTGCTTTTACGGTACAAATCCCAACCGTACCCCACTGTCATCTCGCTAAACGTCAATTACACGCTGAAAAACTCCAAAATAAAACACAGTCTTTTCCCCAGAGCTCAAAATGAACCGCTCAGAGCCCATAGTAAAGCGCACATCCCAATGCGTAACTCCCAACGTAAAAACAGGGCACTGGAAAACGAGTTTGCGGCTACGATATTTCGGAGCTGCTTTTACGAGGTTTGTGTTGGCGCGCTGTTTTAGAATCTAGAAGACATAAAGAATGAACGAGGGAGTGTGCGTGAGGAGCTGTTAGGGGAAAGGATTAAAGAGGCAATAAGGTGCGAGGAGGAGAAATAAGTGGTGCACCAAATAGGCTGCGTGTAGTAGTACGGAGCCCACAGGGTATAGAGCACAAGGAAGATTTGATTTTAAAGTGGGAAGGGGAATTAAAGGGGAATGAGAGGGAGAAACGTGGAATTATATCAGCCTGAGTAACATAGTAGTGGTTGTAACGGATTGTGATGGTGTTTTTTTCTTCATGGCGACGTATTTGGAAGCTCAATGGGTAGATTATAGTAAAAAATGTTATGTAACTTCTAAGGCGGATGGTCCCCTACTTGCTTAT
>JAVJIX010000036.1:5885000-5905000 GCA_036785185.1 Paratrypauchen microcephalus | reverse complement strand
TGCTGAAATTGCAAGTTTCAGGTTGTTCATAATAGGGATGTCAACAATTAATCGACTAACGATTAACTGTCGATCAAGACGTTGGTCGAACAAAATGCATTAATTGTAATTAATCGCTAATCGCAGACACGCGCACCCGCGTGGTCACGAAACAAGGCAACCGCGCTGCGCCAAGCTCGACTCACAGCCGGCCGCAGGCGCCAACGGCACTGCCCGGGCGTACACCGGGGCTGCTGAGCACGAGATCGAACCGCGCCTGGAATGTGTAGTCTCAGCCCGAGCCACAAACCAGCCGCAAGAAACCAGCAGCGGCACGTGGTGGTTTAATCCTGGTTTAGTCCAGGTCTAGACCTTGTCTAGGTTTAGACCTGGTTTACACCTGGTTTAGTTCTGGTCTAGACCTGGTTTAGTCCACGTTTAGTCCTGGTCTAGTCTCTTAGCCAATCAGGACGCAGAATACAATGTTACACTATAAAAAAATGTTACACTATAAAAAAAATTTGAAAAAAAAAGAGGGAGGGATTACTGTATTTTGTTATTCAGCATCAATACATTTGTCTGCTTTTTACTAAGGAATAATTAATTGAGGAATATACTAATATAATAATACTATGATATATTTTTGACTCAGTGTTATGTTACTATAGCTTATATTCTTAAAGATCCTATTGAAACACTAAAATTCAGGTGAAAAACGCCGCTTATCAGTTAATCGTTAATCGATCGATAAGGTCAATCAACTATCAATTAATGAATGAATCGATAATTTGCATCCCTAGTTCATAATATTATAATACTTTGTAAAAGAAAGAGTTCATCAAATAAAAAAGACTTCTGTAATAGATTTGCGTTTCTCCGGACAAATATTTGGACATATTGCTGTTTTTGGGGTATATTTGCCATGAGTTTTCTGATCCGGCCCCTTTGGGATCAAAATAGGTTGGATACGGCCCCTGGACCAAAATGAGTTTGACCCCCCTGGTTTAGAGCATTTATTTGCAGAAAATGACAAATGGTCAAAATAACAAAAAAGATACATGTTTTCAGACCTCAAACAATGCAAAGAAACAAGATCAAATTCATTTTAAAACAACATAATACTAATGTTTACACTTAAGAAGAGTTCAGAAATCAATATTTGGTGCAATAACCCTTATTTTTAATCACAGCTTTCATGCGTCTTGGCATGCTCTCCACAAGTCTTTCACATTGTTCTTGGGTGACTTTATTCCACTCCTGGTGCAAGAACTGAAGTAGCTCAGCTTCGTGTTTGTGTTGAATTCAACAGACGCTGGAATGGAATGGCTGTAATACATGTAGAGATGCTGATTTCAGAAAAAATGCAGTGAGACTTATTTTTTTTCCAGAGCTGTATAACATAGATAGCATAATAAGAGACCAACTGAAGATATGTTTTGTTTTGGTTTTGTATCACATCGGTCGTGAGCAGCGGCGGTACAGAGATGGAGCGTGTATGTTGTGAGTGCGTGGGAGGTTCATGATTGACTGGAGTAGCTTCTATAAGCTCCATTATAAAAGAAGAATTGTTCCTGATTCAATATGAACAGCAGGACTCCTCTGAGCTCTGAAAAGTACGCTATAATGAACTGGATCGAACTGTGAAAGAAAATAGTTTTGCTACTGAAAACACTTGTTAGAATGGAGCTAATATTTGAAAATAAATTAATAAAAATAAAAATAAAAGGTTGAAGTAGAATTGACTGTATTGTGCCCATAGGGAAAAAAATAAAATACAGGCCTATGGGAACAATACAGTAAATTCTACCTCAACCTTTTAATTTTATTTTTACTCATTTATTTTCAAAAGTCCATTGCATTTAACCCATCCTTCAGTATCTATAGATTCGAGTCAGGAAAATAGTTTCAGAGAATGGGAAAGTAGACTTGGTTGAAGCGCTCTTTTCCTTAACTGGCACCTCCAACTCTACACCTCCCCGCCTAATTCACACCTCTATACAGACCAATCAACAGCCCATCACCTCTGCTTCCACGCCTGCCCCCACCTCCAAGGAGGAACTCAGCTCTATCTCCTTGTCACCTGGGCAGGTGAGAAGGCAGCTGGAGAAAGTGTGCCAGAACAAGTCTTCAGGACCTGACAAAGTCAATCCCCATGTGCTAAGAACTCGTTCAGCACAGCTCACTGGGGTCCTGCACTTTCTTTTCGCACTGATTCTGAAGCTTGAAAGGGTACCGGTGCATTGGAAAACCTCCTGCATTGTGCCAGTGCCCAAGAAGCCTGTCCCATCTGGACTCAATGACTTCAGACCAATTGCGCTGACATCTCATGTCATGAAAGTGTTTGAGAGACTTGTTCTGGCTCAGCTCAGACCCCTGGTGGCACCATCCCTGGACACTCTCTAGTTTGCATATCAGGCCCACATAAGTGTGGAGGACGCGATAATCTATCTTCTGCAGCGGGCTCACTCACACCTGGATAGTGTTAAGGGTTCTGTGAGGATATTGTTCTTTGATTTATCCAGCGCCTTTAACACAATCCAGCCCTCTCTGATGGGTGAGAAACTGCTCAGGATGGGTGTCAGCTCCTCCACTGTCTCCTGGATTACTGACTACCTGTCAGGCAGGCATCAGTAGTGTAGGAGCCCCTCAGGATACAGTCCTGTCTCCGTTCCTGTTCACTCTGTACACCTCTGATTTCCTGTACAGCTCAGAGTCCTGTCATTTGCAGAAGTTCTCTGATGACTCTGCGGTGGTTGGGTGTATCAGGGATGGACAGGAGATGGAGTACAGGACACTGATTGCAAATTTGTGGAGTGGTATCAGGCAAACCATCTGCTCCGGAACTTAGACAAGACCAAGGAACTGGTGATTGACTTCAGGAGGATGAGGTCACCTGTGGAGCCTATTAACATCAAGGGTCACGAGGTGGAGATCGTGGACTGCTACAAGTACCTGGGCGTTCAGGTGAACAACAGGCTGGACTGGAGGGACAACTGTAATGCTGTGTACAAGAAGAGCATGAGCAGACTCTACTTCCTGAGGAAACTCAGGTCTTTCAACGTGTGCAGTAAGTTACTGGAGATCTTCTACCAGTCTGTGGTTGCCAGCGCCCTGTACTCTGCTGTAGATCAAGATCAAGATTGTTTATTTGTCATATGCAGTAATCAACACAAGGTCAACAATGCAATGAAATGCTTAGGATCAGAAGAACCGTTGACTCGCTAAGATAGTCAGAAGTACTAATAACATGCAATAATAGTACATGGTAAAAAAGTAGTGCTGTCAGGTGATTAAAAAAATTAATTACATCCTGTAATTAAATCTAATTAATTACAGGATTTGTAATTAATTAATCTAATTAATCGCATTTTTTAAATACATTTTTTAGGTGGTTTATTGTGCTCTCCCACAGGGCAAAAAGATGTCAAACGTGTGATTTATAGTGGTACAGTGAAAAGACTGCAGACTTCCGCTTTAAGTCTAAGTTTTTCAATCACTCTCTTTGTCTCCACTGTAAACAAGACAAGACCCCCATTCCCCCTCCCACATTACGTAACATTCATTGGAAAGCTCATTTACACCATTCCACTATTACATGGTGAATGTTTCTGACGAATATTTCTGGTGCCAAAAGGTGAGCATGTACAGTCGCTTTCATGCAACGTCAATAAATAATATACAAAGCTTCAAATATACAGAGAATACAAATAATTGTCTGTGTAAATTACTCATGGCTCACATGACCCCCGGAACCCGCGAGGAGGATTTAAACTCCCGGTGTGGATGTGTCCGGACCATCGCACCACGGGAGGAGGGAGGAGGGAGGAGGGAGGAGGGAGGAGGGAGGAGGCGGCAGCACGGGGTGAGTAAATCATCGGGTTTAGCGTGATTCGGATGGGCAAAACTGACTAAGTCAAAACAGAACCATTCAGGGCCATAATGGTGTTTTCACACGTCTGGACCTGACCTGCTGCCCTATTGTTTTCTTTGTTTGTTTTGATTTAGGTTTGAGGATAGAGTTATAGATGGGAGACAAATGATGTCTGAGACCTTCATTTCTGTTCAAGGAAGGATTCTATTTCTTGACAAAAATAACCTCTTTAACTCTAGGACTAGCCAGGTCCAGAGGTGTGAAAGACCCCACACTCCACTCCCACTGCTTATTGAATAGGCTCACCAAACTAACAGAAACTGTAAACAAATAGGTGTGGTAATTTCATAGTAATTTCATTGTAGTTAGCTCCTCCCTTCAGGCAGATATAGGCAGTGTCCATCAGTGTCTGACCAGAACTGAAGAAGCAGCTTGGATGAGCTGTGAAACATATTCGACCAAATAAACTTTTGTCCAGTTGACAAAGTGAATTTCTCCTTTTTGCCTGTTAAGATTGTTGTTTTTACTCGAGAAGAATTAGCAAATGGTGATATTTGAAACTGATGGCTACGTGACGCTGTCAAATCCTTTGTGTATTTTCACTTTTTTTCTAAGACTACAACATAGATTTGTGTTTGCAAGTAACTCACCTTTTATTTGACCATAACTCTGCCTTGTTGCCTTGTTTTCCTGCCACTCTGTTGTTGTACCGGCTTGTGTCTCTTCTGAGGGATTCCCCTTTGGCACACTCACAGCTCAGTACTTTTTATGAGCGCAGAGGGGAGCGTGCCAAGTGAAGATGCCCCACTTCTGCTCACTCAGAAAGGATTACTCTTAAATGACGTAACCATATTCAAATGAACCTACGGGCAAAATGGAGGTAATGATCTCGTAACTCTATCGGCTGGTAAAGACGTGGTTTTACTTGGTTTCGTCTTGTTTAAGGATGCATTGTGTAACTTTTCTGGTGGAGATGGTCATGGAGATGTTTTCTTTACTTGAGTGTTTTACAGCATGGCATTAAACATTTCTACAGACCACTGCATTTTTTTTTTTTTTAAATCAGCATCTCTACATGTATTCCAGCCATTCCATTCCAGCGCCTGTTGAATTCCAACACAAACACAAAGCTGAACTTAGGGGTGGGCGATATAGCCTAAAATTTATATCACGGTATAATTTGAACCATAGACGGTAGACGGTATATATCACGGTATACTTTGGTATGTAACAGTATTAACTGTTAACAGTATTAACAGCTTCTTAATGGTCACCAAAGCACATGGAAAAAACATTCAAGCAGGAAGCTGTTTTTTAAACTATTAAATAACATAAAAGTCAAGAATATTACTACAAGAAAATGTATTGTGCAAAACTGTAATTGTAAAAAACATAAAACAAGTAACTTCACTTTCAAGCAGTATAAAATTTGAACAAGGCAATGTAAATCAAAAATGAAACTGCTTTAACATTGGCACCAGTGTCAGTGCTGATGCATACCTGCAACTCTTCGTCAAGTTCCCATGACTCGAGCGCTTCCCTGAGTCCCTGGGCAATCAACTCCCCTGTATGGTGGTCAGGGAAATACGATGTTTGCAGTACACATGTACTGTTGAAATGGGCCGTACACAGGCATTTGCCGCACAACTTCCAGTCGTCGTCAATAAAGTGGATTGTCAGGCTGATATACGGGTCCATAGTGCGACTCGACCACAAGTCCGTGGTGGTTGCATAGTGTTTTATGTCACGAAGCTCTTTTCCCACTTGATTGCGGACCTCGTCATGCAGTCTGGGCACTTCACCTGGCTAAAATATTTGCGGTTTGGTACCACGTACCGTTGATCCAGCGTCTTCACCATGCCTAGTAAAAAGCCGCTTCTCTCTACAGTTTGGAAAGGCATCGTGTCGTTACACAAGAATATTGCGATGGACTTCGTTATGTCAATTCACCGCTGGCTTTTTTATCATAAGCTACGCCTTTTGAAAATGCCCGGGTGATAGACTGCTGGTGTGTAGTGCCAACTTTTTTCCTCCCACTTGAAGACTGGCTTGGCTTTTGAGTGTCACCACGTATTCGTTGGCTTTCGTGTTTAGTTTTTAGGTGGTAGAACAGATTGCTTGTGTTGCCATGTTTTGCGATCACTGTCGCCCAGCATATTCTGCAGATTGTTTTCCAATGTCCTGTTCAGTATCCGACACCTTGTATCCAAACCATGACCAGATTACAGAAGTTGAGCCGGTCTTTTTCACAAGCTCCTCCTCCTCCATGTGCTCACTGCTCGCAGCGATTTTTCCTCCTTCCTTGTTGTGGTGACAATGAACTATCGCGATAGGAAGGTATAACCCAAATCTCTACCGTTGGCCAAATTTATACCGCATACCGTTTATACCGTTTATACCGCCCACCCCTAGCTGAGCTCAGTTCTTGCACCAGGAGTGGAATAAAGTCACCCAAGAACAATGTGAAAGACTTGTGGAGAGCATGCCAAGACGCATGAAAGCTGTGATTAAAAATAAGGCTTATTGCACCAAATATTGATTTCTGAACTCTTCTTAAGTGTAAACATTAGTATTACGTTGTTTTAAAATGAATTTGATCTTGTTTCTTTGCATTGTTTGAGGTCTGAAAACATGGATCTTTTTTGTTATTTTGACCATTTGTCATTTTCTGCAAATAAATGCTCTAAACGATAATATTTTTATTTGGAATTTGGGGAAATGTTGTCAGTAGTTTATAGACTCAAACAAAAATGTTCCTTTTGCCCAAACACATACCTATAAGTAGTAAAATCAGAAAAGCTGATCATTTTGCAGTGGTCTCTTATTTTTTTCCAGAGCTGTATTTTCATGGAAACCAAACCAGCCCAAGTTACAGGTCAGATCTGTGGAAAGGCAACCCCGCTCACAGAATGTCAGAATGTAATCCCTTAGTGGTCCATGTTCGTAAACACATCTCTGTGCTCTTATACTTGTTCTGATACAGCTCAAGATCATTCTAAAGCTTCGGGAAAGGTTCATTTCTGTCCTGTGAATGATTTTTTTAGTATCAGTTAATATCTGATTTTCAATACTTTGAACAAGAAAAAATAATTAAAATAAAAGATTGCCGCCTGTTACGAAATGCTCCAGTAACAGTCACTTTGCTGTCACTGTCTGTACAGCGGAGAGTGTAGTGCTGAGTTTGCAGGTTTGAGTCCTCAGTCTAAGTCTGTGTGACAGGTGCCTGTTTAGATAAACCAGTGAGTCAAGTCTTCAGACACATCTGGCTTAAGTGTCCCTAACAGCGTCTCAAACTGGGGGTTAATTTAGATTGTGTTTTTGTCATGTTTCAGTCCAATTTCAGTTATTGTTTAGAGGCATTTTAGATCTGATTTAGCCCTTAAAGGTCCTATATTATGCAAAATTGACTCTTGTGAGCATTAAGACACGTTAGAATGTTGTTACCTCATCAAAAATATACCTGGAGTTGTGTTTTATGTCATCCACATACAGCTCTTGAAAAAAATAAGAGACCACTGCAAAATGATCAGTTTTTCTGATTTTACTACTTATAGGTATGTGTTTGGGCAAAAGGAACATTTTTGTTTGAGTCTATAAACTACTGACAACATTGCCCCCAAATTCCAAATAAAAATATTATTGTTTAGAGCATTTATTTGCAGAAAATGACAAATGGTCAAAATAACAAAAAAGATACATGTTTTCAGACCTCAAACAATGCAAAGAAACAAGATCAAATTCATTTTAAAACAACATAATACTAATGTTTACACTTAAGAAGAGTTCAGAAATCAATATTTGGTGCAATAAGCCTTATTTTTAATCACAGCTTTCATGCGTCTTGGCATGCTCTCCACAAGTCTTTCACATTGTTCTTGGGTGACTTTATTCCACTCCTGGTGCAAGAACTGAAGTAGCTCAGCTTTGTGTTTGTGTTGGAATTCGACAGACGCTGGAATGGAATGGCTGTAATACATGTAGAGATGCTGATTTCAAAATAAAATGCAGTGGTCTCTTATTTTTTCCAGAGCTGTATGTTTGAGTAACCTTTTTTATTAGTCTGTCTACATCAAAGCTCAAAACGCTCTATTCCACCTTGTGATGACATGAAGCCACCTTTAACTTTTTGTTCAGTAGAGGTTGACAATTCTTGGGTGAATTATCCAAATGATTCTAGTGAAGGTGTACAGATTTTAAAAACACAGTGGAGCACTTCATGCGCTAGTATTACATGACATCACAAGGTGGAACAGAGTGTTTTCTGTTTGTGAGCTAAAGGGTTGCAGGGTTTGTGTGTTAAACGTGTGAATGAAACAAAACAAAACCTTTTCTGGTGTGAGGTCCGTCAAATGCTTTTCTCTGTGGATACGTCATCGCTTTGCCTGGAATGTTCCACAGTATATCTTTAAACAGCTCTACCTTACATTTATTCAATTAGACAGACTTAGACTTAGACAAACTTTATTGATCCACAACAGAAATTGTTTTACAAGGGAAATTACAGATGGTTTTATAGCCCAAAAATAGCTCGAAATACAGATATTCTGACTGTGAGCGGGGTTGCCTCTCCACAGATCTGACCTGTAACGTAGTCGGGTTTGGTCTCCATGAAGATAGAAAGGTTTAATGCCATACTGTAAAACATTCCAGACAAAGCAATAACATCTCCATGAAGAAACGCATTTGACGGACCCTCCACCAGAAAAGTCACCCTTAATGTCTTTCTGAAATAATGTAAAAACTTGTAGTCTTGAAGGCAAAAAGTAATTATGGGTAATTTCAGTTTGAGCTTATCAAAATGAGCAAAATATGGTTACTAAAAGATGAACTCTAAAACTTGCCTGAGAAACCTCATTCCACATTTCTGGTGTGGTTTAGCCGCAGGAGTTTGTTCGGTGTTTCTGCAGCAGACCTCTTCATCTGTGACCCTCCACGCTCCGGCCTGCTGCCTTCAGGGACTGTGGGAATAACTGAGTCTAACACACACACGCATGCATGCACGGCACACACACACACACGCACACACACACACACACACACACACACACACACACACACACACACACACACACACACACACACACACATTACTGTCTGTGGGATCTGTTTTCACTCTAAAGCTCATGTGCTAAAGCTAAAACGGTCTAAAATATATTCACATTCATTTAATTACAGGTGTTTTATTGCTCAAAAATACTTTGGAAAAAAACTGCATTCTTTCTGTGAGTGAGCTCGCCTCTCCGCAGATCAGAGTTACGACTTATAGCCGGGCTGAGTCCTCACCTTCTGGTCAGGTGTCATAGAGATGGATGGAGTGGCCATACTGCGGAACAGTCATTCATCACCATGGAGACAAGCATCCTCCATCAGAAAACACAGAGAGTGGATCTTCAGATAAATGAATACAAAGTCTCACTATAACAAAAAAAAAAAACAAAAAAAAAAAAATGAAAATAATATATATTATCCAGGAATATTGTGATTTTTTTCACACATATACACACACACACACACACTTTTTCTTCTTCTTCTTCTTCTTCTTCTTCTTCTTCTGTTCACCCTTGAAATCTCTGTCCATGGTGCTGAATTTTGCTTTCGAATAGCAGGCTTAAGCACAATCTGCCATTTGGAAACATAAAATATAAAAGTACAGTGCAAAATATTTTATTGCACGGTACTAGGATATACAGCTCTGGGAAAAAATAAGAGACCACTGCAAAATGATCAGTTTTTCTGATTTTACTACTTATAGGTCTGTGTTTGGGCAAAAGGAACATTTGAGTCTATAAACTACTGACAACATTTCCCCCAAATTCCAAATAAAAATATTATCATTTAGAGCATTTATTTGCAGAAAATGACAAATGGTCAAAATAACAAAAAAGATCCATGTTTTCAGACCTCAAACAATGCAAAGAAACAAGATCGAATTCATTTAAAACAACATAATACTAATGTTTACACTTAAGAAGAGTTCAGAAATCAATATTTGGTGCAATAACCCTTATTTTTAATCACAGCTTTCATGTGTCTTGGCATGCTCTTCACACACTGCAAATTTCTCTGATCTGGCCAAGATTTTAAAACTTGTATCAGGTTATTCATCTTGTTTTCAGATTTATCATCTACTTACTAGTTCTGCGACTGCTTCACTCTAGTCTAGAGGGAGTTTATTTTAAGAGAACCTGTGGAGTAAAATGATCTTGCTGCATGGACAGATAATTTCACTACTTTTACGTACATTTCTGATAGATTTAAGTGTTTGTATCTTAAATTTTGGACAAGCTTTTTGCAGTGGGTGACTTTATTCCACTCCTGGTGCAAGAACTGAAGTAGCTCAGCTTTGTGTTTGTGTTGGAATTCAACAGATGCTGGAATGAAATGGCTGTAATACATGTAGAGATGCTGATTTCAGAAAAAAATGCAGTGGTCTCTTATTTTTCCCCCGTATAAATCTATATTGAAGTCATGTGGCGCTGTCCGTGGTGCTGAAATCACATTCACATCACAATCTCCAAAACATTTCAAATTTGACGTATATTTCCAGATACCAGACGACGTAGAAGTACTTCACCGTCGCAGTACGTTTGCAGTAGCAGTGCAGTATTTATGAGACAGAAACATGTTTTCCTCTCAGGGTCACGTGTCGAGCCAGAGCGAAGACCCTCCTCCTCCTCCTCCTCCTCCTCCTCTGCTCTCTCCATCCTCTCTTTCTCTTTGCACTACTCATCCCTTTTTTTCTCTCTTTTTCCCACTCCTCTCTCTCCACTCGCTCCTGTTCTCTTTTCATAACCAGCTTTTTCCTCCACACTCTCCCTCTCTCTGCTCCTTTCCTTTTCTCCTCTTTCTTCTTGTCTATCCATCTATCTGTGTCTCTTCCCTCCTCCTCTCCTCTTTTGTCACTGGGCTTTCCTCCTCTCTCTCCTTCATCCTCTCATGTCTTTCCCCTTTTGTCATCTCTCCATCTCTTTCTCTCTCTTCCCTCCTCTCCTACGCACTTTCCTTCTCCTTTCCCTCCATTTTTCTTTACATTTTGTGATTTTTCTCTCCTTCCACCTCTCTTTTCCTACACCATTTCTCCTCCCTGGTCTCCTCTCTACCTCTTTCCTCTTTTGTCATCTGTCCTTCATCTCTCTTTCTCTCTCTTCACTCCTCTCCTTCCCACTTTCCTTCTCCTCTCCCTCCATTTTTCTTTACACTTTGTGATTTTTCTCTCCTCTCTTCTTCCACCTCTCTTCACCATTTCTCTTCCCCCTACCTCTCTCATCTCCTCTTTCCTTTTTTGTCATCTCTCCTCCATCTCTTTTTCTCTCTCCCTCTCTTCGCACCTCTCCTTCTCCTCTCCCTCCATTTTTCTTTACACTTTGTCAATTTTCTCTCCTCTCTCCTTCCACCTCTCCGCTTTTCCTACACAATTTCTCCTCTCTCATCTCCTCTTCTCTTTCCTCCTTTGTCATCTCTCCTCATCTCTCTTTCTCTCTTCACTCCTCTCCTTGCCACTTTCCTTCTCCTCTCCCTCCATTTTTCTTTACATTTTGTGATTTTTCTCTCTTCTCTCCTTCCACCTCTCCACTTTTCCTGCACCATTCTCTCCTTCTCCTCCCTCTACCTCTCTTGTCTCCTCTGCTCTATCCTCTTTTGTCATCTCTCCGTCTGTTTTTCTCTCTTCACACCTCTCCTTCCCACTTTCCTTCTCTCCCTCCTTTTTTCTTTACACTTTGTGATTTTTCTCTCCTCTCTCCTTCCACCTCTCCTCTTTTCCTACACCATTCTCTCCTTCTCCTCCCTCTACCTCTCTTGTCTCCTCTTCTCTTTCCTCTTTTGTCATCTCTCCTCCATCTCTCTTTTCTCTCTCTTCACTCCTCTCTTACGCACTTTCCTTCTTCTCTCCCTCTTTACATTTTGTGATTTTTCTCTCCTCTCTCCTTCCACCTCTCTTCTCCTACACCATTTCTCCTCCCTCATCTCCTCTTCTCTTTCCTCTTTTGTCATCTCTCCTCCATCTCTTTTTCTCGCTCCTCCCTCTCTTCACTCCTCTCCTTGCCACTTTCCTATTTCTCTTCTTCCATTTTCTTTATTTTGTGATTTTTCTCCCCTCTCTCCTTCTACCTCTCCTCTTTTGCTACACCTTTTCTCCTCCCTCGTCTCCTCTTCTCTTTCCTCCTTTGTCATCTCTCCTCATCTCTCTTTCTCTCTTCTCTCCTTTCCTTGCCACTTTCCTATTTCTCTCCTTCCATTTTCTTTATTTTGTGATTTTTCTCCCCTCTCTCCTTCCACCTCTCCTCTTTTGCTACACCATTTCTCCTCTCTCTACCTCTCTCGTCTCCTCTTCTCTCTCTTCTCTGATTATTCCCCTTGCTCTCCTATTTTCTCCTCTCTCTCCTTCTCCATTCTTTCACGTTTCCATGGAGACGAGATGTTCCGCAGTGCACCTTTAGTTCCTCTTGGTAACCGTCCACTTTCTGAGGAGACTTTGGTCTTTCCACAGACATGAACGCCGCTGAATTATTCATCAGAGCAAACCCTTCTGTGGCTTTGGTCTTACACTCGTTCACTCTCTCCTTTCCATCTCTCACTCCCTTCTCTCCATCTCTCTATCCTTTTCTCCTTCCCCACATTCCTCTTTACTATTTCTCCATCCCTTCTCTCAATTTATCCATCTTCTCGCCATCCTTCTACCTCTCTTCATCTTCTTTCCATCCCTCCTCTGCATCAGTCCATCTCTCCCTCCTCTAGATTTCTCCTCTCCCTTTCTCCATCCTTCCTTTCTCTCCATCTCATTTCCCCATCCTTCCTGTCTATCCCTCTTCTCCTCCTCTCAAACCCTCCTCTCCCTCTTTCCATATTCCTCTTCATCTCATCTCCTTCTCTCTATCCATCTTTCCTTTGCTCTCCCTCTCTCCTCTTGCCAATCTCTCCATCTCATCTCTCCATCCCTCCATTTCTCATCCCTCCTCTGCATCAGTCCATCTCTCCCTCTTCTAGGTTTCTCCTCTCCCTTTCTCCATCCTTCCCTTCTCTCCATCCCTTCTCTCCATCTCATCGTCTCTCTCTCCATCTTTCCTTCACTGTCCCTCTCTCCTCTTGCCAATCTCCCCATCTCATCTCTCCATCCCTCCATTTCTCATCCCTCCTCTGCATCAGTCCATCACTCCCCTCTCTCCCTCCTCTAGATTTCTCCTCTCCCTTTCTCTTCATTCTTCCTCTCTATCTCTCCTCCTCCTCTCCCTCTTTCTATTCCTCTACATCTCATCTCCTCTCTTTCCATCTTTCCTCTTGCCAATCTCTCCATCCCATCTCTCCATTACTCTTTCTCTCCACTTTTTAGTGCTCCCCATCTCCTCACTATCACTATCTCTCCATCTGTCCTCTCCATCCCTCCTATCACTCACTCTATACTCTCCCTCTTTCCATTCCTCTCCATCTCATCTCCTCTCTATCCATCTCTCCTCTTGCCAATCTCTCCATCTGACCTCTCCATCTCCTTCTCTCCACTCTTTACCGCTCCGCTTTCCTCCTCACTATCACTATCTCTCCATCAGTCCTCTCCATCCCTCCTATCACTCACTCCATCCTTTGCTCCTTCTCTCCATTCTTCCTCACTATCTCGCCATCCCTCCTCTCTTTTCTATCCCTCCTCCATCTCTCTTCTTCTCCTTTCTGTTCCTCCTGTAGATAAATGACAGTTTATAGGCAAGTTGTGATTGGTTGGTAAAGGGGGCGGGACATGTAAAAGGGGCGGGGCTAGCATATAGACTGTATATAAGTGATGGATGTGGTCACATGACTCAGGACATTTACATATAGATTGTCTCTTTACACAGACACTGTTAGCTCCTGTGCGCTTCTCTACATAAAGTTATTCCTGTAAAGATGGCTGAAGTGTCTCCTAGCAACCGTGGGCCAATGCCAGGTTCCATAATGCAACTTTTTTGTTTGTTTGTTTATTTCATTCATAAAGTATAAAAAGACATCAACAGTGTGATGACAATACACAAAATTGAATGAAAGGGAGCACAAAGATTAAAGCTCAGTTGGTAGAGCGTTTCTCTAGTGATCCAGGGGTTGGCGGTTCAAATCCCGGGTTGAGCGCGTGTGATCCCACCTCCCACAGATGAGTGCTGCCGTTGTGTCCTTGGGCAAGACACTTAACCCCACACTGGTAGCCCCCATGGCAGAAGATACATCAAGGCCAGTTGTGACCTGTGGATTCATGGAGGCTGGTGCATTGTGTTCTGGGAAAAGCGGAAGAAGATGAAAGAATGAATGAATGTATATGGATCATTAAAGCTTCATTCTGTAACTTCTCTGTTTTGTCTCTATGACCGTTTCACAGGTCAAATCCGTCAAGAGGTGATCCCACTTATAGTTGTTAAAGGTCCCATGGCATGAGGTTTTTGAACGTTAATGTGAGCTCCCCTACCCTGTTTACCCCCCCCCCCCCCCCCCCCATGATTAAAAGTTGCGAAATGTCTAAACTGAGAATTTGCGATCCTTTTCTGCGTTACAAAAAATCGGAGCTCAAACGGGCGATTTTGAATAAGGCACCTTATTGACGTCAGATCGAAAAAAGAAATGCAAATGCAGTTCCACCCCCGTCTGTCTGTACTCAGCGTCTCTGTAAATCACGCCCAGCAGAGAGTTTGGACTGCGAATGCGCTAGGCAATGCGAAATGTGTTTTTTTATTTGCCTGGAGGCACGTCCGAGTGTTTCTAGGCTCGGAAGTCCTTTATCTGAGCCTCTGGACCTTTGAACAGCAGTGGTTTAATTTTATTTTCTGTGGAAATGTGTTTATTTTTCAATGGAACGCTTCAAATCTCTCCCCCCGTGCAAAAACACGGAAATGGATCAGCTGAGAGCTCAGAGGGGAGAGCGGAGAGTTTGGCCACGCCCCCACCCTCTACTATAGGCCAGCTCTTTTCTCCTCATTTGCATTCAAGCAACAACGCCCATTATGGAGTGTTCAGAGAGAGAATTACTCTTTCTCATCTTATCTCTGTTTCTCATGCACTGAGTGTTGATTTTGAAGGATTCATTTACAGTATTAGGGAACCATTAAGGAGCCATATAAAAGCATCAAGAAGTACCATGTCATGGGATCTTTAAAGGTTCATTCTGTAACTTCTCTGTTTTGTCTATATGACCGTTTCACAGGTTAAATCCGTCAAGAGGTGATCCCACTTATAGTTGTTAAAAGTATCAAAAAACAGATACTAATCGATACTAGTATACTATTAAGTAAGGATTGATACTAAAAAGTCACATTCACAGAGCAGAAATGAACCTTAATTCAGATTTCGATACTAAGGAATTGACGTGATACTCAATACCGATTCTTATATTGCAATGATAATAAAAAGCACCCTTTCTTTAGACAACAGAATGTGATTTTCAACATTAAATTGTAGCACTTTTTTATATTCCCATATGGTCTTATATCTGTGTAATCCCTGTCGTCCATGTTCGTTTACTCGTCTACGTGCTCTTATACTTGTTCTGATACAGCTCAAGATCATTTTAAAATTATTCAGGAAAGGTTCATTTCTGTTCTGTGAATGTGACTTTTTTAGTATTAATACCTGCTGAAATTAGTATCTAGTTTCAATACTAGTTTTAGTATCAATTAGTATCTGATTTTCGATACTTTTGACAACCGTACTGGCAACCCAGGCTCAGCTGTGATTGTAATACCTTGTTTTAAAATGTGATGCAACAAATGCTGTCATCTGAAACATGGAGTGGCTTCTTCATGATCTCAACTAGCACATTCTGCAAAAAAAACGAAAATCACAAATTTTGAAAAAAAAAAACCCACCCCAAAACAAAACAATAAAAACCTTCAAATGCAACTATCTCGGTTTCACTAATGCCGACATGTGGCTGGTTTCCTCGTGGCGGGGCACAAATGGTGAAAGCTCCGGCTATATACACTTCCTTTAATTTACAATACACATCCTAATATTAAAATGTCACATATTACGTAAAATTTACTTTTGTGAGCTTTAAGCCATGTTATGATGTTCCCTCCTCAAAAAAAACACATAGAGTTGTGTTTTGTTTCATTCACACATGTTTGAGTAACCCTTTATTATTAGTTTGTTTACATTTCCAAACCTCAGAATGCTCTCCTACACCTTGTGATGAAGCGGTAGTTTTCAAGCTAACAGCTCCTTTTTACCTTCAGTTCAGTAAAGATAGAACTTCCAGGGCTGAAAATATCCAAAAATGAGAACTTTGCACTTCAATCTCTTCAGACGGGTGCGTTGGAGGCGAGGGAGCAGACCCAGAACACACAAGGAGAAAACAATCCCGCAAGGTGGAACAGTGTGTTTTCAGTTTGAGAGAAGAACTTTGTGTGTTAAACGTGTGAATGAAACAAAACACCACTCCAGGTTTGTGATGAGGAAAACGCTTCATAACGGATGAGAAAATTCTCTGCTTAAAGGTCCCATGGCATGAAATTTTCACTTTCTGAGGTTTTTGAACGTTAATGTGAGCTCCCCTACCCTGTTTAGCCCCCCCCCCCATGGTTAAAAGTTGCGAAATGTCTAAACTGAGCATTTGCGATCCTTTTCTGCGTTACAAAAAATCGGAGCTCAAACGGGCGATTTTGAACAAGGAAACTTATTGACGTCAGCTCGAAAAAAGAAATGCAAATGCAGTTCCACCCCCGTCTGTCTGTACTCAGCGTCTCTGTAAATCACGCCCAGAGAGTTTGGACTGCGAATGCGCTAGGCAATGCGAAATGCGTTTTTTTATTTGTCCGAGTGTTTCTAGGCTCGGAAGTCCTTTATCTGAGCCTCTGGACCTTTGAACAGCAGTGGTTTAATTTTATTTTATGTGGAAATGTGTTTATTTTTCAATGGAACGCTTCTTATCTCTTCCCCCGTGCAAAAACACGGAAATGGATCAGCTGAGAGCTCAGAGCCGAGAGCGGAGAGTTTGGCCACGCCCCCACCCTCTACTATAGGCCAGCTCTTTTCTCCTCATTTGCATTCAAGCAACAACGCCCATTATGGAGTGTTCAGAGAGAGAAAAATTACTCTTTCTCATCTTATCTCTGTTTCTCATGCACTGAGTGTTGATTTTGAAGAAGGATTCATTTACAGTATTAGGGAACCATTAAGGAGCCATATAAAAGCATCAAGAAGTACCATGTCATGGGATCTTTAAGTCTGCTTCAGTTTTGTGTACTGTTATGTGAGATACAGTACACAAACTCTAAAGTACACTGTTGTTTTTGTTTCGAGCCCTGACTCAGAGCGGCTTCCTCATTCTCTTTACTCAGCCTCGTCACGCAGATCGGAGGGGACCTGTGTGTTCATACGCGGCTTAAAATAGTCCCTAAACAAACAAAGCCCAAACGCTGACAGCCTTCGCATGTGTACTCCAAGTGACATCAATACTGTAGATGAAGGTGTTCTATTAGAAATAAACTTTAACACACCGTTTACCGCAAAAACAGAACATTCTAGGTTTAAATCTGCAAAATTAAACTTTTTGAGACAATACCAACATCTGATTTTTCTCTCCTGCTGCTGTTGCTGATAACTGATATTTACAGATACCGATACTAAGGATATCTCTCTCCTTTTCTCCACCCACATCTCTCCCTCTCTTTTTTGATCTCTCTCTCCCTCTCTCCACCATTCTTCTTGTTTCTCCTTTCTGTCTCTTCCTCTCTCTACTCCTCTCTCTTTCCTTCTTTTAATAATTCTCTCTCTCCCTCTTTCTTTTGATCTCTCTCGCTCTCCACAATTCTCTCTCATTTCCCCCTCTCTTCATCTCTATCCTCTCTTCTTTCTGCCTGTCTCTCTGTCTCTTCCCTTCTCTCCTCCTTTCTTTCCTTCTTTTAATCTCTCTCTCTCTCCCTCCTTCTTTTGATCTCTCTCTCCCTCTCTCCACCATTCTGCTTCTTTCTCTTTTCTGTCTCTCTGTCTCTTTCCTTCTCTCCTCCTCTCTCTTTCCTTCTTTTAATATATATAAATATATCTACTTCTTTTGATCTCTCTCCCTCTCTCCACCATTCTCTCTCTTTTCCCTTCTCTTCATCTCTCTATCCTCTCATTCTTTCTGTCTCTCTCCTTCTCTCCACTACTACTAATTTAGTGAAATGATTTTGACAGACACAATATAGGTTTTTTTTTTTTTAAATCAATCAAAAATCAAACCCTTCTCCTCCCTCGCTGCTTCTTTCTATCTCTCTCTCCCCCTCTTCACCATTCTCTCTCTCTCGCTCTCTCTTTCTTTCTCTTATGTTCATTCTATCACTCTGTCCTCTCTCCCTCCTTCTTTGATCTCTCGCCCCCTCTCTCCACCATTCTCTCTTTCTCCCTCTCTTCCTCCCTCTCTCCTCCCCTTCCTCTTTTCCCCCCACTCTCTTAAACCCTCCATCTCTCCCTCTCTCTCTTTTCCCCTCTCTCTCAGTCTTTTCTCTCAGTCCGACATATTGCCCACTCGAGACCAATTTGCCGCACTCCTCTCCTCCGGCGACGAGAGCAGTGTTGCCAGATTTGGTTTAGTGATTTCCGCCCAATCACGTCCGCCCAATTTGTCACAGAAAACTTTTAATAAATATGTTATAATCTATGGGCTTTTAAACATTGCCAGGATTAAGAAAACATGTGATGTAAACTTTGGTACAATGTAGAACAGTGTTTTCATCACACATAAAAATGAATGTCATCAATGGTGGGCTACAGCCGAGGCTAATGCAAGAACATTTGGCAAACACACAGCCTGCCAACTCACACAGTCGGCAGGGGGGGTCTGAATGTAGCGGACGTCCAGTCATTTCTGCACAGGCCGGAGCGCACCTCCATAAGACTGGACAGGAGGGAACGTCCCATATGGTTCCTCACGTTATCTTTCAAGAGTGCCTCTTGGGAAAATGCTCTATGTGGGCACTGGATATTGGCAGAAACAGTAATCTGATGGCACCCAGTGCAAGTTCTTTAAAACACGTATTCCCTGCAGCATCTTTGAAAGTTTCAATCTCAATCCAAAACGTGTCAATGGCCTGGTCACTTGAGAAGCCATCTGATTTCTCCACTGACAGTCCAAGGTGTCAATGGAGCACGTTAAAAAAACTCCATCGGCAACTCTCTGACTCTTGGTCTGTTTATGGTGGACATCACTGATTTAGGGGAAAGCAGCTCCATTTTCGATAGCATAGCCAGTGATCCGGTTAAACGCATTTGATATTGCCCCAACAGTTCTTTGATAAAAGCAAAGCACCGCACAGAGATTACTTCCATTTCAGTGGTCAGTGCGCTCTATATCCACTGAATGACAGACGCACCTTATAAGTTTTAGACCAGGCAGTATTTCTTTGAGCAAAGTGTACACAAAGTGTTTTTTTCCTACCATAACACTCGCTCCATCTGTGGTGATCCCCACCATGTTTTTAATGTTTAGGCCAGAGGTCTTCAACAGGGGGTACTGCAGGGGTAGGGCTGGGTTCAAAAGATCGATCCATGATACGATATCGATTCACTATCAAAAAATACGATATCGATTCAAAAATTTGCGGATCGATCTTTTCCAAATGGTTATAGGCACTATTTTCTCGACCACGGAAGAAGAGCTATAAAAGGCGGGTGCCGGTGAATGAAACTGAAACTTAGCGCGCCTTGCGAGATGGCTGGAGCTGCACAGCTAAAATCACCTCCTGGTTTGAAGGCTGATGTGTGGCATTACTTTGGATTCAAACGTTATGAGGACAGTATGTAAGTAGATCGAATCGGATCGGATCGTGGATCAAATCGCATCGTGGCCTTGTGAATCGAAATTGAATCGATCCAGGAAATCAGGATCGATACCCAGCCCTATGCAGGGGGGTCGCAAAATCTTTTGATTTCACTTTAAAATAATATAATTTTATATTTTATAGTGTAAAATACAGTATTAACCTGTGTATTATTTCCTTGTATTGGATGTACCATAACAGAGTAGCAATGTTTATACATGACACTAAGCTCAATTTAATATAAAACACAATTCTATGCCGTATATATAGTGGGGGGTCCCTGGCCCAGTTCGCCATCTGTTTGGGGGTCCCTGGCCTGAAAAACGTTGAAGACCCCTGGTTTAGGCCATACTCTTGCATGAAGGTAAGTATCGCGTCTGATGGCCCTGGCATTTGCATTA
>JAVJIX010000036.1:5832500-5880000 GCA_036785185.1 Paratrypauchen microcephalus | reverse complement strand
ACAGGCCTGTAAAGCACATTACAAATGTAGAGCTTTATTATGATTAAGGTTCACAATACAGTAGGGATGGGGAGAACCGAACTGTTGAGAACCGGTTCAGTGTGTTTCAATTCCACGGAATCAATTAGCAGTTTATCTAACGATTCTCTTAACGATTCCAGCCAGCACGAATTACTCACAAACGTGGTGGGATTGATACGTGCTTCGCCTCTTTACTGATACGGAGTTTATATACTATTTTCGCATGACGTGAAGAATGTTTGTGAAAATGGACTTTTAACCTCCACTTGGACACATGACAAGTTCAGGAGACGTTCGGGACAGGTTCGGCTCCTGAACCTCCGTTTCTGCGGAGCTCCTGTACAAAGTGCGGTCGGATACTTAGCAGCAGAAAGTCCGGGATATAAGCGAATACACGTGGAGAGACGTGAATTTTCCGACAACAGAGCGACAGGGGTGAGTCATATTATTATCATATTATTTCTGCATCTGAGATATTAGGTGAAAACAGCAGCTTGTGTCAACATTAGCCTGTGCGCTAAACCAGGACTAAAACAGGACTAAACCTGGACTAGACCAGGACTAAACCTGGACTAAACCAGGACTAGACCAGGACTAAACCAGGACTAAACCAGGACTAAACCAGGACTAGACCAGGACTAAACCTGGACTAAACCAGGACTAGACCAGGACTAGGCCAGGACTAGACCAGGACTAAACCAGGACTAAACCAGGACTAGACCAGGACTAGACCAGGATTAAACCAGGACTAAACCAGGACTAAACCAGGACGAGACCAGGACTAGACCAGGACTAAATCAGGACTAAACCAGGACTAGACCAGGACTAGAACAGGACTAGACCAGGACTAGAACAGGACTAGACCAGGACTAAACCAGGACTAAACCAGGACTAGACCAGGACTAGACCAGGACTAAACCAGGACTAGACCAGGACTAGAACAGGACTAAACCAGAACTAAACCAGGAATAAACCAGGAATAAACCAGGACTAAACCAGGAATAAACCAGGACTAGACCAGGACTAGACCAGGACTAAACCAGGACTAGAACAGGACTAAACCAGGACTAAACCAGGACTAGACCAGGACTAAACCAGGACTAGACCAGGACTAGAACAGGATTAGAACAGGACTAGACCAGGACTAGACCAGGACTAGACCAGGACTAGACCAGGACTAGACCAGGACTAGAACAGGACTAGAACAGGACTAGAACAGGACTAGACCAGGACTAGAACAGGACTAGAACAGGACTAGACCAGGACTAGAACAGGACTAGAACAGGACTAGTGCTAATCTTGGTGCTAATCAAACAGTTTGTTCTCCTTTTTTCCCCAAATTAGACTCGATAAGAGAATCGATGAAGAATCAAATCATTAAGAAGTATCGATAATGGAATCAAAATCGTAAAAATCTGATCAATTCCAATTTCGACTCCCTACTATACAGCGAGTTTGATATGAGGACAAGAGGGATTAATATGGGTGTTGTGGAGGTTGTACCAATTTAGAAAGAAAACTAAACAACTGTGCAAAATCTATCCAAAAAGAACTGAGCTCCTGCTCTCCGCAGTAGACGGACTGCAGTCTCAGGTTGCGTGTCCTGTTTTTGTACAGTCTTGTGGGGTTTGTAGTTCTCTTCACTCAGAGCTGACCCTCTGTACTGGGCACGCTCAGATGTGACCCACTTAAACCTGAGGAGCCGCTCGACACACAACACCACAGAGAGGCCAGGGCAGGGGTCAGAGGTCGTACAGGGGTCCAACAGGGATTTAGGCCGGCTCCAAGACTGCATAATAATATTTAATGATGAAAAAAAGGTTGTGATTACAGGTCATCAAAAGGCCAATAAACACAGAAGTTAAACAAAACATCTGCTCAGTTCATTTGCTTTTTATATTACATTTTCCAAACAGAATAGAATTACAAAGCAAGTAGTTTAAAAAGCACTTCTTTTTCTCACTTTTGTTTGACTGATGCAGTAACACAAGTGCTTCTACTACTACTGCAGCTTCTATTACTACTATTCAATGCCACTACAACAACTACTACTACAACAGATTCTCCTACTACTGCTGCTACTGCTGGTACTACTACTAACACTACTACAACTACTACTACAACAGATTCTCCTACTACTGCTGCTACTGCTGGTACTACTACTAACACTACTACAACTACTACTAATTAATTTAAGTAGTTACGTGATCAACAACTACTATTTATACTACTACTACTTCTACTACTACTACTACTATTTCTACTTCTACTATTACTTCTACTACTACTATTTCTACTACTACTACTTCTACTTCTACTACTATTTCTACTTCTACTACTACTACTACTTCTACTACTACTATTTCTACTTCTACTATTTCTACTACTACTTCTACTACTATTTCTACTTCTACTACTTCTACTACTATTTCTACTTCTACTACTACTACTACTATTTCTATTACAGTAATCCCTCGTTTATCGCGGGGGTTAGGTTCCAGAAATAGCCAGCGAAATAATCCGCGAAGTAGGACAACTTTATATTTTACAATTATTCTACATGTTTTAAGGCTGTAAACGCCTCACCACACACATTATACACCTTTCTCAAACTGGAATTAACATTTTCTCACATTTGTCTCTTGTTTAAACACCCAAACTTTCGTAGATTTTCATCAAAATGTATTAATATAAGCGGGGGGGGGGGTACACAGAGTGAATTCGAAATTTAGTTTCCCCACTAACCAGGCAGGACAGTGATAGAGTGGGGAGGGGAGGGGCCGCTGCTCATGTGTGCGCCGCCGACTGGGAGATGCAGAGTAGAAAAGATGCAATACAATCAATGACAATTATACACAACATGTAATGACAGAAAATAATTGGACAGGTAACATACGGTGTCTTTTTCTTTGGCGACAAGAGGGAAGGGTGTGGGGCAAGGGAAAAGATCAGAAATCCATGAAATTGATTGAAAACTGAAAAAGAAGCAGACATCCTAAAAATAGACAGGGCAGTATTACTTAATACATGTGAGTGTGAGTCCAATAGTGTGTGCCAATATCAGCCCGACTCGCAAATGGATGTGTCTTGGCTTTACGGACTTATGATCGCGAGTCTTTGTTCCGTATCAGAGAGGAAATGGAGCTCTTGTTTGATACTCGGGACAGGTACAAACGACAGTTCCCTCCTCCCCTCACCATTGACACCGGCTTACCTGAGTATTGGTTGGTGTCCCGGACGCCGGCTAGAGTCCGTAACAAATCGAGGAGACCTGGAGTCCAGGTCAAGCGAAGGCGGACTGCAGCACGCCTGGGCTCAGCGAGCGTCGGCTACGGAGGACGCACTCGTTACCTTCGCTACATCCCGCTTCTCAATCCATGTGGCGGGTCGTCCACGCCACCGCGTGCTCGGATTACAACAGGTGTCCCTTCGCAGTGTTGGAGTTATGGTCATCGATTTTCATCGCCGCCGCGTACTTCTGTGTTTCCCCGGTCACAAAACAGCCGCACGAAACCAGCAAAGAGTGGTTTAGACCTGGTCACGATAGAGCGAGGGTTCACTGTACAACAATTTCTACTACTACTTCTACTACTATTTCTACTACTATTTCTACTTCTACTACTACTACTTCTACTACTACTACTTCTACTTCTACTATTTGTACTACTATTTCTACTACTACTTCTACTAATACCGCTACTGCTACTGCTACTACTATTTCTACTTCTACTATTACTTCTACTACTACTACTTCCACTACTACTATTTCTACTTCTACTTCTACTACTACTATTTCTACTTCTACTTCTACTACTACTATTTCTACTTCTACTACTACTACTTCTACTACTATTTCTACTTCTACTACTACTATTTCTACTACTACTTCTACTTCTACTACTACTATTTCTACTTCTACTTCTACTACTACTATTTCTACTTCTACTACTACTTCTACTACTACTATTTCTACTTCTACTTCTACTACTACTATTTCTACTACTACTTCTACTTCTACTACTACTATTTCTACTTCTACTTCTACTACTACTATTTCTACTTCTACTACTACTATTTCTACTACTTCTACTACTACTACTACTGCTACTACTACTACTACTACTACTACTCTTGATACTATGTCTACTGTCTTTGCACTTCTGCTACTACAACTAGTAATATTTGTTCTAATGTACAGTGACATTGACATTTTATTATGTGCAAATTGAGTTTTTAAAATAGTTTCCAGTGATTCTTTTATTCATAGAAAACTCAGAATGAATGAAAGTTCAACTCTTGGTACGAATCCAAAAGTGTTAGTGCATTTTCTATTACTGAAAAGATACAAAAAATCCAATAAAAACTAAATGAGAGAGCTAAGAGCAGCTGCTGTGCAAATCTAAAATCATTTTGTTGCAGCTCTAGGATACTGTACACAGCCAAATGTGAAAAATGGGATGAGAAAATGACGGCATTTCACCAAGCTCATGATTGATTATTGACTGGTTACTTGGGGATATTATGCAAAATTGATTTCTGGAGCTTTCTACCAAGTTTAATGTTTCCTCATCAAAATCATCCTTATGGTTACCTGTAAAAAATTCTATCCAGTGCCCAGCCCACAACCCTAAAATAAAATAAAAAAAAGCTGACCCTAAACAAAAATATACTCACATTTTTTCTATTTTTCTATTTTTAAAATCTTGGCATGAAAATAAAATAATGAAAGAAAAAATATCAGATTTCCGATTTTAAACGATTTTTCTCTGCCCTACTCAAAAACAAATAACAGATGACAGACAAATGGCTCAAAATAATGCAATGTTCTTTTATAAAACAAATACATTACACCTAGCATCAATTAAGCTGTTATTGTTTTTAAAGGGATATGCCACCCCCAGGTCAAATTTGGGCATCTCCCCACAGTCCAGAGACTAAAATAAGTGGTGGAAAGCGTTTTCCTGCTCACCCAGCCATTGTCCGAGCCTGTCGCCACTGACCGCCGCGGTATCTGGAGCTCCTCCGCCTTAGACTGGAGTCTAACGTCGCCAGAGAAAGATTTCGGCCAAAAGGAATTAATTTGCTCGATGCTTTTCCCAATTACTTTGTGTGTAGTGCGCATTCATATCGAGTGCAAATAAATGTGCAAATCAACACGGAGAGCTTGCCTTGGTCATTTTGGGTGGGAACTATTTTTCAGTGCGGAAGGACATGGCCGAATCACGCAGCACGCTGCCAGGGGAATCCCAGTTACGCACCGGGAAGGGAGTTCCCCTGTTGCACAACGTGCTGCGTGATTCGGCCATGTTCTTCCGCACTGAAAAATAGTTCCCACCCAATATGACCAAGGCAAGCTCTCCGTGTTGATTTGCACATTTATTTGCACTCGATATGAATGCGCACTACACAGAAAGTAATTGGGAAAAGCATCGAGCAAATTAATTCCTTTTGGCCGAAATCTTTCTCTGGCGACGTTAGACTCCAGTCTAAGGCGGAGGAGCTGCAGATACCGCGGCGGTCAGTGCTGACAGACTCGGACAATGGCTGGGTGACCAGGAAAACGCTTTTCATCACTTGTTTTAGTCTCTGGACTGTGGGGAGATGCCCAAATTTGACCTGGGGGTGGCATATCCCTTTAAAAATATATCACTTGAAGACCCTTACCTACAGCATTGTGCAGTCTGTATACAGCTGTGGCAACTTCAGAAAAATATTTGCGGCTTGGTAGCACATACTTCGGGTCCAAAACTTTCACCATGTTAATGAATCCGGGCTTTTCCACAGTATATGGGCACCATGTCTTTTACACCAGTGTTTCCCAACCAGGGGTACAAGTACCCCTAGGGGTACAAGTACCCCTAGGGGTACGCAGGCACACTGCAGGGGGTACTCGGCAGTGTCGCTGCCAGGTGCAGGGGGAGATTTTTTTTAATTATTTAATTCTAATTTGAGTAAATTTGAGTTAAAGCCCCAGTGTGTAGGATTCGTGGCGCATAGGTGGATGGTGCTATTGCACTTTCTGTTTTAGCTACGGCAGACCTCGAGGGTCACCCGGGCGCGCGCACGAGCCGCGCGCCGCTACTATATAAATAAAACGCGGTCCCGTTTTTTTTATTTTTATTTTCTCATGAAAACACACATTCCCGATCATGTACCATGACGCTCTACACGTCAAATGAAACCTTACAGTCTCCTCTTTTTGACTATGCAATTCATTTCCCTGCAAAACAATCACTTCCCGAGCAGATGGGGCTTTTATACGGAAAAGCACAAAACGAGGTTAGCTTACCTTAGAATGCTTTGCACAGGTCAAACTCTGTATTTCACCATAAACTTGCTCTCAATTTATCCGTAAGGATCCAGCGAATAAAATCCAGTAAAACAATTTAGTCCAAAACACGTGTTAGATCCATTACGACGTCTGATCCGGCAGCATGCTTGTGTTGTTTACCCAAAACCACAAGCCTTGCCGAAGGCGAAGGCGGACCCCAAATGTCCTTCTGCGGCTCTCGTATTCAAAATGGCTGCCTCTGCATGGGGAAGATCCCCCTTTTATGTGACTATATCTAAGTCCAAAAGAATACTTTGATTTCATGATGGAAGTGAAAAGGCTTGGAAAACACTGTATTTTTGAATGGGTATCTTCAATTTCAGTAATTAACGGGTAAAAATCTTACACACTGTCCCTTTAAATAAAAGAGAGAAAATGTCTGAGAATTAAATTTTCAAATTAAGGAGATGAAATAAAATGATTTTCATTTAATAATCTGTTGTGTCACGTTCTATTTTTGGAGAATTATCAAAACGTATGAGTGAGGGGGTACTCGAGGTATGACAAAAAGGCTCAAGGGATACACAAGACAAAAAAGGTTGGGAATCACTGTTTTACACTATACATCGCGCTTGCGTGTGTGATTGCATTCCATTGTGGCCCATGCTTATCATATGGCACACAGTTCAAAAAAGTTTCAGGGACTGTTGCTTGTTTGACTTTGGACGATGTGGTGCTGTGACGGTGTGGCGCTATGGCTGTTTTCATTCCGCTGCACTTCTCCCACTCCGCTGCGTACCTCTGCTTTAGATGCTAGAATAAATTTGTCCTGCTGCTTCCTTTGGTTGCAACAGCTTTTGAACAGACCATACAGCGAGCACTCATTTGTTCTCAGTCCGACGCAAGAAAACCGAACCAGTTCCATATAACAGATGTAGCGACACCTTTCTTTGGTACAAGCTCCGGCTTTCCCTCAGTCGCCGCCATGCTAGTTTGTACAATGTTTGGGTGCGCCCCGCTAACTAACCCGTGTAGAACGTGGCGGCGCATTAGTTCCGCTCTCATGTAAAAAATAATTTAAAAATCGATTTTCATACACACGTCTAGAAAGAGCCCATATTACACTATTTTCTGATCTATGTTTTAATGTTTCCTCATCACAAACAGACCTGGAGATGTTTTTTTTCATTCACACATGTTTGACACTCTGTTCCACCTTGTGATGTCATGTGGTAATATAGGAAGTGCTCCACTGTGTTTTTAAACTCCACACACCTTCACTAGAATCATTTAGAATATTTCATGCCAATCTATCAAACAAAAGGTAAAAAGTAAACTTGAAAACTATTGTACCACTATTACAAGCTGGAACAGAGCATTTTGAGCTTTGGAGATGTAGATGGGCTAATAAAATATTACTCAAACGTGTGAATGGAAAAAAAACACAACAGGTATGTTTTTGATGAGGAAACAACATGGCTTAAAGGTCATAAGGTAATATAGGATCTTTAAGTGAAAAAAATAAAATAAAAAATAGATCTACAGCTCTGGAAAAACCACTCCAAAATTATCAGTTTTTCTGATTTTACTACTTATAGTTCTGTGTTTGGGCAAAAGGAACATTTTTGTTTGAGTCTATAAACTACTGACAACATTTCCCCCAAATTCCAAATAAAAATATTATCATTTAGGGCATTTATTTGCAGAAAATGACAAATGATCAAAATACATGTTTTCAGACCTCAAACAATGCAAATAAACAAGATCAAATTCATTTTAAAGATCCCATGACATGGTACTTCTTGATGCTTTTATATGGCTCCTTAATCTTTCCCTAATACTGTAAATGAATCCTTCTTCAAAATCAACACTCAGTGCATGAGAAACAGAGATAAGATGAGAAAGAGTCATAAATATCTCTCTCAACCTCTTTATTCTGGGCGTTGTTGCTTGAATGCAAATGAGGAGAAAAGAGCTGGCCTATAGTAGAGGGTGGGGGCGTGGCCAAACTCTCCGCTCTCCGCTCTAGCTCTCAGCTGATCCATTTCCGTGTTTTTGCACGGAGGGAGAGATTTGAAGCGTTCCATTGAAAAATAAACACATTTCCACAGAAAATAAAATTAAACCACTGCTGTTCAAAGGTCCAGAGGCTCAGATAAAGGACTTCCGAGCCTAGAAACACTCGGACGTGCCTCCAGGCAAATAAAAAAAACGCATTTCGCATTGCCTAGAGCATTTGCAGTCCAAACTCTCTGGGCGTGATTTACAGAGACGCTGAGTACAGACAGACGGGGGTGGAACTGCATTTGCATTTCTTTTTTCGATCTGACATCAATAAGGTGCCTTGTTCAAAATCACCTGTTTGAGCTCCGATTTTTTGTAACGCAGAAAAGGATCGCAAATGCTCAGTTTAGACATTTCACAACTTTTAACCATGGGGGGGGGGGGGGGCTAAACAGGGTAAGGGAGCTCACATTAACGTTCAAAAACCTCAGAAAGTGAAAATTTCATGCCATGGGACCTTTAAAACAACATAATACTAATGTTTACACTTAAGAAGAGTTCAGAAATCAATATTTGGTGCAATAACCCTTATTTTTAATCACAGCTTTCATGCGTCTTGGCATGCTCTCCACAAGTCTTTCACATTGTTCTTGGGTGACGTTATTCCACTCCTGGTGCAAGAACTGAAGTAGCTCAGCTTTGTGTTTGTGTTGGAATTCAACAGACGCTGGAATGGAATAGCTGTAATACATGTAGAGATGCTGATTCCAGAAAAAAAAAGCAGTGATCTCTTATTTTTTTCCAGAGCTGTATGTTTTTTTTAGTACATATAAAACCATACATTTTCTCCAGCTTAACACAGTTAACTCGCTCTCTTCGTTGTCTCCTTCACTGTCCTAATTTTTAGCTCAGAATCACTCCTTTGTGCTGTTTGTTATAGTGAAGGTCACGTTTCCTCATGAAATCTCCTCACAGTGAGATGTTAGCGTGTTCGCTTGTGTTTTTCACCTGATAAATGCACAATTCAGATCTTTTGTTTACACGAGTTTGTAGGTGAATCGTGTTTGTCCTTAACTTGTCCCTGATTCTGTGGACATAGAGAAAAAGCAGGTGATGGAGCTGTGAGGAGCAGAGAGAAGGGGAACGAAGAGATGTATATTCAGGATGGCGGAGGTTAAAGGGCCCATATTACGCCATTTTCTGTTGTCTTCTCATCAATAAGACTTTATTGATCTCACGCAGGAGAAATTCACTTGCCACATTAGCTCCAGGCAGTTTAGTGCAAAAGAAAGTTAGACCAAAAAGGTGCATACAGACAAGATAAGTAATAATAATAAGTAAATAAGAAAATAGTAAAAAAAATTGCACGTTTAGACTATATAGTAGAGTTGTACAGTCTGATGGCGGTGGGGATGAAGGATCTGCTGTAGCGCTCCTTCTTGCACTGGGGGTGCCTCAGTCGGCTGCTGAAGGAGCTGCTCAGCTCCTCTACAGTCCGGGGGGCAGAGGGTGGGAGGTGTCATCCATGATGGACGTGAATTTGGCCAGCACTCTCCTCTCAGCCACCTCTTCTACAGAGTCCAGAGGACAGCCCAGGACAGAGCTGGCCCTCCTGACCAGTTTATTAAGTCTCTTCCTGTCCCGTTCTGTGCTGCTCGGGGCCCAGCAGACGACAGCGTAGAGGAGAGCAGAGGCCACCACAGAGTCATAAAAAGTCTTGAGCAGAGGCCTGCACACTCCAAAGGACCTCAGTCTCCTCAGGAGGTGGAGGCGACTCTGGCCCTTCTTGTACAGGGCGTCGGTGTTGTGGGACCAGTCCAGTTTATTGTTGAGGTAAACACCCAGGTAACTGTCCTGTGGACAGGAAACTGTCCACAGTCTCCTGGATGTCCCCTGGATGTTCCCCGGTGAGTGAGGTAGTGATCTCCTCCTGAAGTCGATCACCAGCTCCTTTGTCTTACTGGTGTTAAAACATACCTGGAGCTGTGTTTTGGTAATACAAGAAGTGCTCCAGTGTGTTTTTAAACCCCATATACCTTCACTAGAATCATTTGGATCTTTTCAACCCTGGAATGGCCAATCTCTACTGAACTAAAAGTAAAATGTAGCTGTTAACTTGAAAAGTACCACGACATACGTAGCATCACAAGGTGGAACAGAGCATTTTGAGCTTTGTAGTAGACAGACTAATGTGTGAATGAAACAGAACACAACTCCAGGTATGTTTTTGAGTAACACCATTATAACATGACTAAAGTTCACAAGAGTCAATTTTGCGTAATATAAGACATTTAACATGATCCTCTGTAGGTGGAGATCTGGTTAAAGTGACAGATGTTCATGTTTTTCTAATTATTACTGGTAGGATAGAACTTGTGGTAAATATTTATTATAGTTTAGCAAAGATTTAAAAAAATAATCTAATTCACTTGACATCTTCTCTTGTTTATTCACTGCCCCTCGCTCCACCTTAGTGCAGAGAATCCCTGTTGCAGCAGAGCCCTGTGTTAATATTCACTTCATGTCCCTGGCCCCGTCTTTGTCCCTGTCTCTGCTCTTATCTCTGCTCCTGTCTTTGCCTCTGTCCCTGCCTCTGCTCCTGTCTCTGTCCCTGTCTCTGCTCCTGTCTCTGTCTCTGTCCCTGTCTCTGTCTCTGTCTCTGTCTCTGCTCCTGTCTCTGTCCCTGTCTCTGCTGCTGCCTCGGCTAGTGCCTCTGCTCCTGTCTTTGCTAGTGTCTCTGCCCCTGTCCCTGCTCCTGTCTCTGTCCCTGTCTCTGCCCCTGTCTCTGCCTCTGTCCCTGTCTTTGCTCCTGTCTCTGCCTCTGTCCCTGTCTTTGCCCCTGTCCCTGCCTCTGCCCCTGTCTTTGCTCCTGTCCCTGCCTCTGCCCCTGTCTTTGCTCCTGTCTCTGCCTCTGTCCTTGTCCCTGCCTCTGCCCCTGTCTCTGTCCCTGTCTCTGTCTCTACCCCTGCCTCTGCCCCTGCCTCTGTCTCTGTCCCTGTCTCTGTCCCTGTCTCTGTCTCTACCCCTGCCTCTGCTCCTGTCTCTGTCTCTGTCCCTGTCTCTGCCCCTGTCCCTGTCTCTGTTCCTACCTCTGTCTCTGTCCCTGTCTCTGCCCCTGTCCCTGTCTCTGTTCCTACCTCTGTCCCTGTCTCTGTCCTTGTCCCTGTCTCTGTCCCTGCCCCTGTTCCTGTCTCTGTCCTTGTCCCTGTCTCTGTCCCTGCCTCTGTCCCTGCCTCTGTTCCCTGTCTCTGTCCCTGTCTCTGTTCCTACCTCTGTCCCTGTCTCTGTCCCTGCCCCTGTCCCTGCCTCTGTCCCTGTCTCTGTCCCTGCCTCTGTCCCTGCCCCTGTCCCTGTCTCTGCCTCTGCCCCTGCCCCTGTCCCTGTCCCTGTCTCTGTCTCTGCCCCTGTCCCTGTCTGTCTCTGTCTCTGTCCCTGCCCCTGTCCCTACCTCTGTCCCTGTCTCTGTCTCTGTTCCTACCTCTGTCCCTACCTCTGTCCCTGTCTCTGTCCTTGTCCCTGTCTCTGTCCCTGCCCCTGTCCCTGCCTCTGTCCCTGTCTCTGTTCCTACCTCTGTACCTACCTCTGTCCCTGTCTCTGTCCTTGTCCCTGTCTCTGTCCCTGCCCCTGTCCCTACCTCTGTCCCTGTCTCTGTCTCTGTTCCTACCTCTGTCCCTACCTCTGTCCCTGTCTCTGTCCTTGTCCCTACCTCTGTCCCTGTCTCTGTCCTTGTCCCTGTCTCTGTCCTTGCCTCTGTCTCTGTCCTTGCCTCTGTCCTTGTCCCTGTCTCTGTCCTTGCCTCTGTCCTTGTCCCTGTCTCTGTTCCTACCTCTGTACCTACCTCTGTCCCTGTCTCTGTCCTTGTCCCTGTCTCTGTCCCTGCCCCTGTCCCTACCTCTGTCCCTGTCTCTGTCTCTGTTCCTACCTCTGTCCCTACCTCTGTCTCTGTCCTTGTCCCTGTCTCTGTCCTTGCCTCTGTCCTTGTCCCTGTCTCTGTCCTTGCCTCTGTCCTTGTCCCTGTCTCTGTTCCTACCTCTGTACCTACCTCTGTCCCTGTCTCTGTCCTTGTCCCTGTCTCTGTCTCTGTCCCTGCCCCTGTCCCTACCTCTGTCCCTGTCTCTGTCTCTGTTCCTACCTCTGTCCCTACCTCTGTCTCTGTCCTTGTCCCTGTCTCTGTCCCTGCCTCTGTCCTTGTCCCTGTCTCTGTCCCTGCCTCTGTCCCTGTCCCTGTCTCTGTGTGAGCCTGTCTCTGTGGGCCACATGCATATTGCATTCTCCACACGCTCTGCTCCTGGCTCCTCTGGCAGGTGTTTCCTCTGAGCTGCTGCTCCAATCAGGCGAGTCCGGGTCAATCCACCAATCCATACGAGCTACACAACGGATACTGTGACAGAGGAGAGGGAGAAGAGAGGAGAAAGGGAGAGAGAGGGGGTAAAGGGGTAAGAGAGGGAGGAGGGAGAGAGGCAAAAGAGAGTGAGAGGGTGAATGAAGTGAGAGATAGAGAGACAGAGATAGGGGGTAGTGGGAGAGAGAGAGGTAAAAGGGGCGTAAGAGTGAACGGGAGGATGGAGAGAGGGAGATGAGAGAGAGAAAGGAGGGAGAAAGGGGGTAAGAGAGAGAGAGAGAGGGTAGGGAAGGGAGAAAAAGGAGGGAGGGGGTGGGAGGATGGGAGAGAAAGAAGGTAGAGGGGAGAGATAGAGCAGAGGAAGGGTTAGAGAGTGAGGGAGGAGACAGAGAGAGACAGAGGGGAGGAAAGAGGGGGAGAGGGAGAAAGAGAAAGAGAGAAGGCCAACAGATATTCACATATTCTCGGCATGCTCCACTCCTGGCTCCACTCGCAGGTGTTTCCTCAGAGCTCAGACAGGATAGAACCAGTGCAGAAAATCCATACGATGGCTAGAAAGGAGAGAGAGAGGAGAGGAAGGGAGAGGACGAGGAGGAGAAAACAGGAGAAGGACACCAGCTGTTACCATGGAAATCTGCCATGTTTGAAGCGGCCTTCGCAAAACGTCCATAGAGGTGCATTAGCCAAAAAAGGAAAGAAAAGATCAGTGAAACAACCTGAGAAGTAACAGTAAACTTTAGTATTTAACAACTTTAGCAACTGTCCAAATCTTTTTCCCTGTGGATCAATAAAGTTTGTCTAAGTTCAAATCTCCATTGGTTTGAAGTAATACTCCTACTGGTAATACTCCCTGTATTACAAATCTATGGGGTGGCAAAAGGAGAAATTCAATTTGTCAACTGGACAAAAGTTTATTTGGTCGAATAAGTTTCGCGGCTCATCCAAGCTGCTTCTTCAGATCTCTTCCTCTGTCTCTTCCTCTGCCTCTTCCTCTTCCTTTGTCTCTGCTCCTGTCTCTTCTTCTGTCTCTTCCTCTGTTTCTTCCTTTGTCTCTTCCTCTGTCTCTATCTCTTCCTCTGTCTCTGTCTCTTCCTCTGTCTCTTCCTCTGGCTCTGTCTCTTCCTCTGTCTCTTCCTCTGCCTCTTTCTCTGTCTCTTCCTCTCTCTTTCTCTGCCTCTTCCTCTGTCTCTTCCTCTGTCTCTTCCTCTTCCTCTGTCTCTTCCTCTGTCTCTTCCTCTGTCTCTTCCTCTGTCTCTTCCTCTGTCTGCTCCTCTTCCTCTGTCTCTTCCTCTGTCTCTGTCTCTTCCTCTGTCTCTTCCTCTTCCTATGTCTCTTCCTATGTCTCTTCCTCTGTCTCTGTCTCTTCCTCTGTCTCTGCCTCTTCCTCTGTCTCTTCTTTTGTCTCTTCCTGTCTGTCTCTCTTTTAAAATATTTTCATAAGTTTCAGTTTTTTTGTTTTGTTTTTTGTCTTGTTTAGTTCTGTTTTTGACACTCTCAGTAGTCCCCTCTCCCGTTTCTCTCTGCACCAAGTCACTCCCCCTTCAGAGCGATATCACAGCACCATCAGTGCGCGTCCCGCTATTGAATCTACTGCACTCAGGTTTGTGAAGTTGTGTATTATTTTGTATCATGCTTTTGTATATTTATGGAGAAATGTCATACGGGAGCTTGGGTGACATAGGCTTGTGGGCTATGAGAGATCACTATATTACTGAAACATGCATGGATGACATCTGAAAACTCCTCTGGCATGATTTTGATGAGGAAACATTATTACAAGGTAGAAAGCTCCAAGAAGTCAATTTTGCATAGCGCCCCCTCTAACATTAGTCTAACTGAACTTCTGTGAGACGTGACGACACAAACCCGAGCTCTATAGTCTTTAAAACACTGTCAAAATTACTCGGTTTTCCTCTTTGCGGTATGTGTGAGACAAAAACTGTGAGCTGTGAGTCAGGCCTATTTATATCCACCATCCCGTTTCGTTGTGACTGTGAACAGCGCAAAATAATCCCTTTATTTACTCGGAGAAGGCCCCGAGCGAGTGGCGGAGGCTTTCAAGATGGCTGCCGTCTCTTCCCAGCGCAGAGAGAAGGAGCCAGGGAGGACCAGCTGACAGATGGACGCACACAAAAGACAAGACTTTAACAAGGAAAATAGATGAATTATTAGACCAAAATGGTGCGGAGAGACGAAGATGATTTTTTAATGCAAAGGGAATTGGGAAAACTTGAAGGCGCTGCAAGAAATTTGATAAAAATTCTTAAAAATGTGAAAACAGAACTAGTTCATTTGTAAAATTTTGCAGTGGTCCAAAGTTATTCCTTACTTGCTCCAGAAAAAAAGAAGTTTACCCCACACTTGTTTGACTTTACTCTTATTCCTTTATTAGGCGAGAGCCTAATTCCTTATTCCTTACTTAACTTATAGTTTCCAAACATTCAAATTATTCACCATGATTCATTTAGAAGTGCTTTTCTATGGAGAGGGTGATCCTCAGTCACCTCCGCTCTGTGGTTAGCCCCACCTTGGACCTGCTGGAGTTTGCCTACAAGCCAAACGTAGGAGTACAGGACGCCGTCATTTACATGCTGCAGCGGGCGCTCACCCACCTAGAGACCGCCGGGAGTGCTGTGAGAGTCATGTTCTTTGACTTCTCCAGCGCCTTCAACACCATTAGATTAGATTAGATTAAGCCCTTATTGGTCTCACACACAATGACACACAGTGACACACGGGAGAAATTTGACTTCTGCATTTGACCCATCCTTTTCAGGAGCAGTGAGCAGCCATCTTTTTTTTTTCGGCGCCCGGGGGGCAGTACCGTGAAGGGTCTTGCCCAAGGACCCACACTGGTTAGCTCATTGCCCGGGAGGGATTTGAACCCACAACCCCCAGGGGGAAAGCCAATGACTTACCAGTTGAGCCATCAGCTCAGCTCAGCTTCTCATCAGGCCGGCGCTGCTGCGGGGGAAGCTGGAGGACGCGGGAGTTGATGGACATCTCGCTGCCTGGACCATCGACTACCTCACTGACCGTCCACAGTACGCACGGCTGTGAGTCAGAGGTGGCAGTCTGCAGCTCTGGGCCCCCCCAGGGAACTGTCCTCTCACAATTCCTCTTCACAATCTACACCTCAGACTTCACATACAACACAGACAGCTGCCATCTCCAGAAGTTCTCCGACGACTCGGCCATTGTGGGCTGTGTGTCTGAGGGGAACGAACTAGAGTACCACTCGGTCATCAGAGACTTTGTGGACTGGTGTGGGCAAAACCATCTGAGCCTTAACACCAGTAAAACAAAGAAAATGGTGATGGACTTCAGGAGGAGACCACTACCTCACTCACCAGTGAACATCCAGGGGCAGGACATAGAGACTGTGCACAGTTTCAGTGATAACAAATATTCATACAACCTCACAGTTCAGCTTTTTTTCTCTGTCTGGAATATTCCACAGTATGATTTTAAACATCTCTGCTTTACATTTATTAAAATACAGGTGGTTTTATTGCTTGAAAATAGTGAGAAAAACAGGCATTCTGATTGTGAGCAGGGCTGCCTCTCCACAGATCTGACTTTTAACTTGGTCTAGTTTGGTGCCCATGGTGATCGAAAGGTTTAATGCCATACTGTGAAACATTCCAGACAAAGCAAAAACATCTACATGAAGAAAAAAGTTACACCTTTAAGTAAAAAGTTAAATAAGTATGATAAGGTGATACTATTACCTGGCCAGCCAAATGATATCTCTCTGTATTTCCTATACACCGCGATACCATTTGGACACTCTCCATACACTCTCGCTCCTCCGGTTCCAAACCGACTCCGCGATTCTGATTCGTTCAAAGATGGTGACGTCAGTGCACCCGCCTTTGCCCGCAAAGTCACTCTTAGGCAGCGGAAGTTCCGCCTCAGTTTTGAATCAAGATGGCGCAATCTCTGATTGGTTCACTTAGCTGTCTGTCTACGCGCAACCGCAGCGTATTCTGTGGATCAAACGTTACCAGACTCACTCGCTGGTACAGCGATGAGTCATGGATTCTTCCAGGCAAGTGATACTAGGCTGCAACCAATTTAGGGATTGTACATGGATCATTTGATTCGATATCGAGAGTTATAAATGTAACTATGGTTCTATGAATTTTCAGGATGCTGCCGTCCGGCGATCAATTGGGGCAAAAAAAAATAAATAAATAACTTAAGGCTAACTTAATGCACTGAAAACTAACTGAAAGTGACAGGAGCACAAAATGGCAAAATATCAGTGCTAAAAATCTCCCAATATCACTGTTACCAATATTCCCACCAATATTTGGGCTAATGGAGATAACTGCAGGACAAGAGTCGACAAAGGCAAATCACAAATCAATACGAAACTGTGCTTAAAGGAACTCAAGTGTGAGCAAGTCATGAGGCTCTGCCGTGGGCAAATCAAAACACTTTACTTACACTTTACAGTACTTTATTTTCAGATGCTTCTATTTTGGATTTTTAAAAATATGTTATTTAGTTTTTTCATTTTAGAACCTTTGGAAAAGCTTCAAAAGGCAAAGATGATTAAAGTATGATTTTCATCATACAAAAAATTCCATTCTTACTCTTACTCTTACTTTCAATAATCAAACAAAAGGCTTGATACTCAATACTAATTTCAATACCACAATTGTGATAAAAGGAAAACAATGTCATTTTCACTACACATACTTAGACTTAGACGAATTTTATTGATCCACAAGGGAAATTATTTGGGTACAGTAGCTCACTCATCACATATAACTGAGGGGAACAAATAATACGTAAATGGAATAGCAAAAAAAGAGCAAGAGACCAGTGTCAAATGAGACATAATTATAAAAATAAAAAAAATGATAATAAATGTATTTGTACAAATCAGAATCAAATAGAAAAGTAAGTATTCAAATATTTTATTTTGTATTTCATCAATGCTAAATTAATTAATCCCTCTGGATAATTATGTCTCCCTGTGAAAATCTGTGGCTCCAATAGTTATCTGTGTTTTGACTTCGCCTCCCTGCATGAACACTTCCAAGGCCACAGAATGTGGTTTGTTATCTGGACTCTACATAAACATGGCACCCACTCACTGACACAACTGACACTAGAAATGAATGAGTAGAAAATGTTCCCTGTCTTTAGTTAAAGATCCCATGACATGGTACTTCTTGATGCTTTTATATGGCTCCTTAATGGTTCCCTAATACTGTAAATGAATCCTTCTTCAAAATCAACACTCAGTGCATGAGGAACAGAGATAAGATGAGAAAGAGTATTTTTTCTCTCTATGGAACGCTCCATAATGGGCATTGTTGCTTGAATGCAAATGAGGAGAAAAGAGCTGGCCAATAGTAGAGAGTGGGGGCGTGGCCAAACTCCGCTCTCGGCTCTGAGCCCTCAGCTGATCCATTTCCTTGTTTTTGCACGGGGGGAGAGATTTGAAGCATTCCATTGAAAAATAAACACATTTCCACAGAAAATAAAATTGCTGTTCAAAGGTCCAGAGGCTCAGATAAAGGACTTCCGAGCCTAGAAACACTTGGACGTGCCTCCAGGCAAATAAAAAAACGCATTTCGCATTGCCTAGCGCATTCGCAGTCCAAACTCTCTGGGCGTGATTTACAGAGACGCTGAGTACAGACAGACGGGGGTGGAACTGCATTTGCATTTCTTTTTTCGATCTGACGTCAATAAGGTGCCTTGTTCAAAATCGCCCGTTTGAGCTCCGATTTTTTGTAACGCAGAAACTTTTAACCATGGGGGGGGGGGCCTAAACAGGGTAGGGGAGCTCACATTAACGTTCAAAAACCTCAGAAAGTGAAAATTTCATGCCATGGGACCTTTAAGGTCTGATCTCTGCTCTCGGTTCAATTAATTTCATTGATTTCCAATCTGATCCCCCCACACCCTTCCTTATGTTGCCAAAAAAAAAGATCACCGTATGTTATATCTCCAATTGTTTTTCTGTCATTACATGTTTTTAAATTGTCACTGATTGTATTGCATCTTTTCTACTCTGCATCTCCTCAGTCGGCGGCGCGCGCATGCGCAGCGGCCCCTCCCCTACCCACTCTATCACTGTCCTGCCTGGTTAGTGGGGAAACGAAATTTCGAATTCACTCTGTGTACATGTACATGATTGTTTTCGACAATAAAGCAACTATGACTATGAAAATATAAAATACAACATCAAATAAGAAACATATATGATGCAGATATAGTTTCTATAATATTGCTAGTTCTGAATGATATTGCATACCAAAACCAAATTTGTCCTGTACAGTTTATAATATTTTTAAGTATCAATATTTAGATTTAGACATCATCTTTATTGAACCACAAGGAAATAATTTGGACACAGTAGCTCACACATCACAATATATTATAATAACAAAGAGAAAAAAATAAATAAATGTTGAGTATTTAGCTTAAAAACTGATTTTTTTTTTTTTTTTTTGATAACCCTAACAGGCAAGAATGAAAAAAGAAAAATAATATTTCTTTATTGGTAGAGGTGTTGAAGAGGCTGCTGCATGAGACAGGCTACCCACTCTGCAGCATTCACACCCTGAAGACAGAGAATTCAACCCACAACCTTCTTGCTATGAGGCAGTTGCAGTACTAACCACATTACTTCGATTATACGCTTACGTATGACTCATCCCATGTTTATTTACCCATAATTCCTTGCGCTTGTCTTATTTTTGCCTGAAGTCTAATGTGACAACCGCTGCCACGTTTTGGAGCTCCTTTTGAAGATTTAGACACATGAAAAAGTGCATAAAACGACTGAAATTCAAACATTTCATTTTACATTTTAAATAATTTCATGCTGATGGTGGATTTATGACGGTGATTCACTGCCAACCTCCCGCTGGGCCACACCAAACTGCTATACAAACCAGAAAAATATCCAAATCTTGCCTCTGGGATTAAAAATGAGACATTTTGAGACTGAAAAGTGTAAAAGAAATGTGTTTGAAACGAGTTAATGACGGTTTGCAGAGGTCCAAATTTATTTATCACCATTTTAAAGCAGACCTATTCCACTCACAGTTTATTACCAGGGTCCAGGTGCATCATGGGATTCCAAACAATTTAAAGGTCCACTATGTAACTTTTCTGAAAGAGGGCCTGTCATGTGCTTGTTTCCATGTAGATAGTTGTTGCTTTGCCTGCAATGTTCCAAAGTATTTACAGGTGAGATCTGTGAAAAGGCGACCCTACTCACAGTCAGAATGCATATTTAAAGGCATTTTTGAGCAATAAAAACACCCACAATTGAATAAATGCTTCTTATACAAGTTTAATACCATATTGTGGAAAATTACAGGCAAACCAATAGCATCTCCATGGTGGTGCATCCCCAACCTGAAAAGTTACTCCAGTGGTTCCCAACCTTTTTTGGCCTGTGACCCCATTTTGACAGCACACCAGTCTATAGTGACACCATAGACTTAAAAAAAATAAAAAAATATTTTCAGTCTCAGCCTCAGTCTCAATATTGTGTCAAATGGTTCGACGTGTCTGTGGCCTCGGAGAAACACTGACCTCTAGTGGACAAATTTAACTAACCAACACACAAGCCATGATTTGGGAAGTTCCCAAATGGATGGATGGGAATGGATCACTTTTTTCCACTTGTAGATGCCATCGAAAATGAAAGAAATGCCAAAAATCGACAGAATTCACCAAAATCACCACTAACGTCACACATTACTCCTCACTACCAAACATTTTTAAGAAATATTGGTGCATCTTTTATACTGTAGCAGTTTAGCGCTTGTCAAACCGAGGAAGCGCGTTGAACCAATCGCAGAGCGGAACATTCGCTGAGCCAATGAAACGCTTCGATACACTGAAGCGATTGACACGCAGAGCGAAGCAACGGGGGGAGGGACGGACACTTCGACACTTTGGTCACCTGAGCGGCTGCTGCGAGACAGTTTCAGAAAGAACAAGACGTGCTCCGGAGCTCCGTCTCATTTGACCGTCACTAGTTATTGTGACTGCACTGCTCCGTACACTTCAGGCGACCCCATTTGAATTCTAGGCGCGACATGAAGGTTGAAAAACACTGAGTTACGTAGTGCACCTTTAATTTGCATTCATTGTTTTTATTTATTTGTTCTGAGCTGTTTTTAATCAGCTGTCCGTATAGTCTTGGAGGTTCAGCCAATCAGGTTCAGCTTTCATGTGCGTGGGGGAGCTGTGTGGCACTTCCCTGATATGACACAGAACTATAAACCAGCCTTAAGTCATTGGTTTGGTAAAAGCTATGTACATTGACAGCTGCTCATTACGTAACTCATACAGAATCATATTTGTGCCCCAAACATAGCTGTTTTTCAGATGATGGTGAAAAGCTCACACCTGCTCCTCTGTAACCGTCTGTAAATAAAGCTTCAGTTCAAGCACAGAATGAAACAGCAGAATCCAGGCTGTGCCCTGAAATAACACACAACCAACACTGTATTTGGCGTTTTATGTATTGCTTTAAGTCCATTAATCTAATTCAGATGCCCTGGTTTCACCCCTAAGCTCGAAGGGCCTATAATATGCAAAATTAAAGGTCAGATATTATGCAAAAGTGACTTTTCTGAGCTTTGGAGCAGGTTATTCATTAATCCAAAAAATGTTCCTAATGCCTTCTTTTTAACATTAACAACTTATTTTTCTTTTTTCCTCTTAGACAATACAATAGGAGCTGTATATACCTTGTTGACATGTTTCGGCTGCTAGCTTCAAGCCATCTTCAGAACTTAAACATTTACAAAGAACCTAAGTTGTTCATGTTGTAACTAGGGCTGTCAGTAGGGGTGGGCGATATAGCCTAAAATTTATATCACGGTATAATTTGAACCATAGACGGTAGACGGTATATATCACGGTATACTTTGGTATGTAACAGTATTAACTGTTAACAGTATTAACAGCTTCTTAATGGTCACCAGAGCACATGGAAAAAGCATTCAAGCAGGAAGCTGTTTTTTGAACTATTAAATAACATAAAAGTCAAGAATATTACTACAAGAAAATGTATTGTGCAAAACTCGACCACAAGTCCGTGGTGGTTGCATCGTGTTTTATGTCACGAAGCTCTTTTCCCACTTGATTGCGGACCTCGTCATGCAGTCTGGGCACTTCACCTGGCTAAAATATTTGCGGTTTGGTCCCACGTACCGTTGATCCAGCGTCTTCACCATGCCTAAATCCCTTCTCTCTACGGTTTGGAAAGGCACCGTGTCGTTACACAAGAATATTGCGATGGACTTCGTTATGTCAATCCACCGCTGGCTTTTTTATCATAAGCTACGCCTTTTGAAAATGCCTGGGTGATAGACTGCTGGTGTGTAGTGCCAACTTTTTTCCTCCCACTTGAAGACTGGCTTGGCTTTTGAGTGTCACCCCAATGTTCCCCCTAATGTTTTATGTGTCTGAGCAAACACACTAACTCCCTGAGCGCTCCTTGGACTCCTGTGCGCGACATCCGACATGCACCCCCGCTACACGCTGTTGCGAAAGAGCTGCGCGTGCTCGTGGCTTGCGCGTGCTCGTGGCTTACACCGGTAGAAGTTTAATACGAGACACGTACTTTTGTTTCTGAATACTGGACGATTCCCCCGTATTCAGATGACCCCGCGGCTGAAAAAAAAGCAGAACTCTTTCATCCCTGCGCTGCATAGGTTTTCTTGTGCGCTGACAATGTGCGAGCAGTGCCAATTGCACAGGCGCGCAGCTTAGAGGGAACGTTGGCCGCGCATTCGTTGGCTTTCTTCATACTTGATAACGTGTTTAGCTTTTAGGTGGTAGAACAGATTGCTTGTGTTGCCATGTTTTGCGATCACTGTCGCCCAGCATATTCTGCAGATTGTTTTCCAATTTCCTGTTCAGTATCCGACGCCTTGTATCCAAACCATGACCAGATTACAGAAGTATCGGTCTTTTTCACGAGCTCCTCCTCCTCCATGTGCTCGCTGCTCGCAGCTATTTTTCCTCCTTCCTTGTGGTGACGCAATGAACTATCGCGATAGGAAGGTATAACCCAAATCTCTACCGTTGGCCAAATTTATACCGTATACCGTTTATACCGTTTATACCGCCCACCCCTAGCTGTCAGTTTAACGCGTTAATTAGATTAATTAATTACACTGCAAATTAACGCGTTATAAAAATTAATGCAATTAATTTTGAGTGGCAATTCAATGCGCGCATTTTAAATTTGGCGTGCGCCGAGCAAATCGCTGCCAGGGCCTTTGAACGGCAAGTTTATTTATAAAAAGAACAAAGATGGGACTATCAACAAGAACGCGGTGATTTGTAGCTTTTGTCAAAAAGAATTTTCCGATCACCGAAGCTGCTCCAGCCTGACGGATCATTTGAACGATAAACACGTCCGGACAAGTTCTGTTGTTAGCGGTGATAGTGCGCACTTCACCAAACCACCAAACCACCAAACCACGCTCGCAGAATTTGGGAAACGAGTGAGCAAAGCGACCGCAGAAAAACTGAATCGCAAAAGTGGGTTCGTTCGCTCACTCGCTCATTCACAATCTCTTTCTCTCTCTCTCTCAATCTCTCTTTCACACTCTTAAAATGCGATTAATTACATTAATTAATTACAAATCCTGTAATTAATTCGCTTATTTTTTTTAATCGCCTGACAGCATTAGTTGTAACATTGATCCATTAAAACATACCTGGAGTTGTATGTAGCTTGCGCACGCTGATTTTAGTTGAAAATATGCAGTTTGGGATTTCCCAGGATTGTTGCATCACAGGTAGAAACTCTGAGCAGTTTTAAGTCCTTAAATCACCACGAGTTTCATTCTAAAGCATTTTTGACATAATATTGCTTTCAGTACAACTGCATTTAAATAATAATCCATATTTCATTTGACATGGCCCTGACTTTACTCTTTATCTTCAGTCTTCTTTATTATCATTCTATTCAGACACAACCCAAATCCACCCCATCTCCACACAGCAGCAGAACCATCAGCCTCCTCAACCTCTACATCTTCTCCTTTTCTTTTCCTAACATTTCTAAAGTCTTTCTATCTAAGCATCAAACTCCTAACTTAGGAGTTTGCATTTCACTTACTTGTTTACTTGTTGCTTTTAAAATACCTTCACAAAACTTTGGTGCAAATCAATACTGTCATAATCCCAAGAATTAAAGTAAAAAAACATATTTCTTCATGTTGTCTGCGCTGAAATGTATCATGGGATATGTAGTTCCCTATGTTTATTAACTGTTGCTACTGTAAAACAACTGATTTAAGCAAAGGAACTTGTAATTTGATATATTGTGACAGCCCACAATATTATTGTGAGACCTTTGACGATACGATATCATGATATTTCGGTTATTGTTACATCTCTATTCATTAGTCTAGTTCAAAAATGTCTTGTGAATGAAAATGCCTAGAGAGTGTTTGGTTTATGGAAAGTCTCATTACTGTCCATGTCCGGATCTCCCCGGAGTCACACTGAAAATCCGTCTGATGTCCACTGTCATTAAGCTAGATTAGTGACGCAGGCTTGAGTGTGTGTTTGTGGTTTATGCTCCTCTGCTCCGGGTGAGAGGAGGAATTACTGTAACGGACACAGCCCCCTCTCTGTTATGTAATCACTCACAATCTGCTATCATAGAAGTCCTCAGGGTGACAGAGTACGAGTTACTGCAAAGGCTAACACTACTTTGGTATCTCTGGGTGAGATACTGCCATGCTATTATCCATTCCAGTTAAGTATTGTGGGAAGTAGAGACAGGAAGGGCATCAGGCTTGAACTGTTGCCATGTTGAATGCAAGTGATGGTTGAATGTAGGTGGTACAGACAGTGGGGTATCAATAGTTGGAAGCTTTATTCGTCATTGTATTTCTACAACGAGATGACATTGGAAATGGACTGGTTGTCTTGACCTTAAAGCAGCAGACTGGTGCGCTAATGTCCCACCACTCTCATCAACGATAGCAGAACATGAACAGAATAGAAAATGCAGATACAATAACAGTAGTCACAAACACATATGATGTAATACAGTGGAACGGTAAACACTGAGGTATTTTTTGCTTTATGGGGAGGGGGCAAACGAGATGGAAAACAGAAATATATTATTGACAAACTGAGGCGGCAGACTATGTGAGAGGGCAGAGTGTTTACAGAATACATGTTCAGAGTGTTCCAGCCGAATTTTACAACATATCCTTTTGATTATCCGTGATAACACAGCTGGCGTCCTTGAGACTGTTGAGTGCAAGAGAACAGAGTCAAAAACAAAGGGTCCTGTAGTCGCAGAGATTTTCTGGGAGAATGATTAAATTAGGTAAAATGTACATAATCAATACACTTTAGAACTCAGATGAACGGACAATTGGTCCGAGACCTGGTACTGCAAAGTCCCCAACATCATGTCACTAAGCAGGGCCGTGAGACCTCCAGTCCTCTCCGCCTGTCGCTTAGATGATTGCGGACTGAGCCGCTTGTTTCGCACAGTTCCACAAACATAATCGTGATGGTATCCGAGCATCAGTGGGGTATCCACAGATTGGAGATGGTACAGTTCCTCAATCTGTGTCTCCTTCTGATGTAGACCTTCCCTAGTCTTCAACGGCTCCACTGTGGTGTAAAATGACAGCCGACAGCTCGGGGGCTCTTTGTCCGCTGCCGGCATTCCAATTCTCCGATGGATCAGAAAACATCCCCCAGGCCAATTCAGATGTCCTGCCATCAAAAATCCAAATAGTAAATAGTTCCGTCCTGACAAGTTGGCTCTCCCGAACACACATTTCTTTGTAAAAAGCCAACTGTGTTAAGGTACCAGCTTATCAATTCCATAATTTAGAATTAGAAAATCTACTCCAACAGGAGAAATAAGATGAAGACAAGAGGGGCACGCAGACACAGGGCAGTAGATAAGGGAGTGAAAAACAAGCAGCCACCTTCCAGCAATAGAACAAAGTACTGAGTTCACTGATAATAGGTCTAATAATAGGCCACACAAACATTGTAAAAGTTGAAGTTATTATGCAAAATTTCCTCTTGTGAGCTTTAAGCCATGTTATAATGTTGTTACCTCTTCAAAAACAGACCTAGAATTGTGTTTTGTTTGTTTTTTTCATTCACACATGTTTGAGTAACCCTTTATTATTAGTCTGTCTGCATCTCCAAAGCTCAAAATGCTCTGTTTCATCTTGTCATGTGGTGGTAGTTTACCTTCAGTTCAGTAGGGATTGGCAATTCCAAATCTGATATCATCCAAATTATTCTACTGGTGAAGGTGTATAGAGTTTTAAAACACAGTGGAGTACTTCTCGAATTACCGCATGACATCACAAGTGTTTTCTGTATGCGAGCCTCATACAGCCTAAATATGCAGGGTGTGTGTGTTAAACATATGTGAATGAAACAAAACTCCAGGTATGTTTGTGATGAAGACATTATAACATTAGAACATAGATCAGAAAACAGTGTAATATGGGCCCTTTAAGAATAAATCAGCATTACATTTGTTATCAGTAAAAGTTATATTTGTTTGAACATGTGTGTAGAATCCCTCAGTTGTCCTGCTAGAATCCATCCAAGAAAAAATTCAATTTCTCAACTGGATAAAAGTTTATTTGGTTGAATACATTTCGCAGCTCATCCAAGCTGCTTCTTCAGTTCTGGTCAGACGCTGGTGGACACTGCCTATATCTGCCTGAAGGGAGGAGTTAACTACAATGAAATTACTCTGAGATTACCACACCTATTTGTTTAGAGTTTCTGTTAGTTAGGTGAGCTTATTAGATCTGCAGTGGGAGTGTGATTACCTGGCCAGCCAAATGATATCTCTCTGTATTTGCTATACAGTGAGATACCATTTGGACACCCTCGCTCCACCCTCGCTCCCCCGGTTAACAATGGACTCTGTGATTCTGATTCGTTCAAAGATGGTGACGTCAGTGCACCCGCCTTTGCCCGCAACGTCACTCTTAGGCAGCGGAAGTTCCTCCTCAGTTTTGAATCAAGATGGCGCATCGGAGAACTGAACGTCCCTTCCATTCAGCTGTAAAATTGGTCTTAAATGACCTAAAACACATCGATTCCTTAAAACCACAGCAGCTGACAGCTCTAGAGGCCTTTCTTTTCTTTCTTTTGTTTTGTTTGATTGGTTCACGTCGCTGTCCGTTAACTGTGCTCTGATTGGTTCACTTAGCTGTCTGTCTACGCGCAACGGCAGCGCATTCTGGACCAAGCATTACCAGACTCGCCACTGGTACAGCGATGAGTCATGGATTCTTCCAGGCAAGGAGTGTGGGTCTTGTTAGCAGAACCATTCAGGTCCATAATGGGTGTTTTCACACCTCTGGACCTGACCTAGCTAGCCCTATTGTTTTCTTTGTTTGTTTTGATTTAGGTTTGAGGATAGAGTTATAGATGGGAGACAGATGATGTCTGAGACCTCCGTTTCTGTTCAAGGAAGGATTCTCTTTCTTGACAAAAACAGCCTCTTTAACTCCCCTCTCAAACCAGTTCTTTTCTCTGGCCAAGATCTGTACCTCACTGTCCTCAAAGGAGTGGCTCATGGATTCTAGGTTGAGATGTACGGCAGAAACGTATTTGACCACATAAACTTTTGTCCAGTTGACAAATTGAATTTCTCCTTTTGCCTTTGTTTGAACATCACATCTGGGAACATACTTAGACTTATTCAATTCAAAATCAAAATCTTACATGTTTTCTCTTTAAACATTTTATTTTACTATTCTCAATTAAAGGTGCATTGATGTTATTTCTTTGTCTGGAATGTTTCACAGTATGGCATTTAACCTTTCTATTTTCACTGAAACCAAACCAGACCAAGTTACAGGACAGATCCGCGGAGAGGCGACCCCGCTCACAGTCAGAACGCCTGTTTTTCTACGTATTTGTGAGTTATAAAACCACCTGTAATTGAATAAATGTAAAGTAGAGCTGTTTAATGCCATACTGTGGAACATTCCAGGCAGAGCAATGACATATCCATAGAAACGAACAATAAAAGTTACACAATGCAGCTTTAACATACTGTATACAACCACACAAATCTGACTAGACATATCTCTTAACATAGAAAAGCCCAAGCATTAGCATTAGCCCATCTTTCAATATTCAACTGCACCTTTGGGAAATATAAAATGTTATTGTCTCCACACACTTACAGCCCCATTATTTTCTTATATCACCTTTATTTGCGTAGATTCAATAGAGCTAACTGTGCATAAATGCGATAACATTGAACATTGCACTGCTTGTATTCATTATCTGTACTAAATGTGCGTGCCTCAAATGGGTCCCCCCTGACCTGCAGCCATAGAGACAGCGTTTATGTTTGTCAGAGGTCCAGGACTGGGACTGCGTGTGGGAAGATCAAGGCATCTTCCTGGTACTCTGTCTGTTTTAATGGTTCATCGAGGGGAAAATATGAGCTTTGTACTGGGTTTCTGGAGCGAGGAGTTTTTGGCAGAAAGAAGGCAGCGGTTGTGGATAAAGAAAATTGGAAGAACAGGTAAAGTGAGCTAAAATATTAATGTTCAAAATGCATGTTGTATAATATTTTATGGTAGTCAATTGTTCCCAGACCACAAACTGAAAAATCATTCTTACTGTGTACAAATGTGCCTTTCCACCAACTTGGCCTAGTGGCGGTACCTGCCTTTTGTAGCTTTAACAGTTGTAAATACATTCTTTGTAGTTAAATGTTCACTTAAAGGTGCATTGTGTAACTTTTCTGGTAGGGGATGCAATAGATGCAAACTTGTTTCCACTGGAGATATTATTGGTTTGCCTGAAAAGTTTCACAGTATGGCATTAGACTCACCCATGTTGTGTTTTAGTGCTCAAAAATACATTAAAAACATGCATTCCTACAGTGAGTGCGCTCGGGTCCCCACAGATCTGACCTATAACTTGGCCTGGAGGCATTGCGGGCTTCTCTCCATGGAAATAGATGAGTTTAATGCCATACTGTGGGACATTCTAGACCAAGCAATAACATTTCCCTTTTAAGACTATAGTCCGCACAGTAATAATCCCATATCTGTATTGATTTTACCGAAAGGTTAATTATATTTGCCAAACCTCGATAAGTCCTCGTTGTTGTTTACCGAGTCAACACATCTGCCCGTCCTGCTTTCATGGTGAGGACTGAGGAATCATGGGTAATTTGGTGCTTGTCTGAGTGAAAACACACAGCTCGCATGCACTGACATTAAAGCAGTTTAAAAACAGAATTAAGAGGAGAGGAACAGAAGGAGCCAGTGGACCGGACCAAACCTATTCTGTCAACAGCTACATGCACAGTGAACTGCAGTAACTGTAGTATTTTTAGTCTATAAGGAATATTAGACAGTACGATATAGGTCTGTGAATGATTATGAAGCCTTATAAAAGCACTGAGAAGAACTGAAAAGTAAAGAGCAAAAATTATTGCAAATAGTTAGGGATGCACGATATATTGGTACAGTCATACCTCACCTTACAAAACGCGTTTACGTAAAATTTTCGTCTCTGAATACGAAAGAAAATTCAAGTTACGAAACGCTCGGATGCGCACTTGGCTTCGCAGCAGCCCAAATCCCCCATTGCGACTCTACTTACAGAAAAATCACGTTACGAAACCACTTCTGGAACTAATTAATTTCATAAGGTGAGGTATGACTGTATTAACATCGGTATCGGCCGATATCGCAAAATTTTAACATATCAGTATCGGCCCGATGTGTAAAACTGGGCCGATATTAACCACCGATATTTGTCAGTGCTATAAATACCTTGTTGTGAAAAACAAAAGTTGTGTCACACTTGAGGCAGAGCACTGGGAGCTGTCCTTAATAAGGTCGAGCTGTACAGGGATCTTGGTTATAAAACGTTGTGTTTATCTTGTATCTGTCCATGTTTAAGTTTATTGTAATTTGACAAAATGTGTTGCAGTTCCTTTTCTTGGCAATACACAAAATGACCCCAAACCTGAAGTATATGTGGTGATATAGGAGCCATGTGAAATGCAGATTAAGAGTGACATGGTGATTTATCATCCTTGTGTTTTTGTTTTTTTTTCTTTTAATCTAAACTTTCTCACAGGGGTTTTGTGAATAAAATAAGTTAAGCTTTATGGAGTCAAAACACATTTTGAAAATAAAAGAAGACATTCAAAAATTCATTTTGCATGATTTTCAGTCTGTATAAATATCGGTATCAGCTAAAATTTTCACATCGGTGCATCCCTACAAATAGTAGTAGTTAATGTTGTAGCATTAGTATCAGTAGTAGTAGTAGAATTAGTAGTAGTCGTCGTCGTAGTCGTAGTAGAAGAAAGAATAGTAGTACCAACAGTACTACTGCCTCAATACAGATGTATTGTATAAGCAGCTCTTGAGGTCAAAACAGTTTATTATCTGGATCTTTTTATAAAGTTATTGTCCTATATTCAGGGAAGTGTGTTTTAGCATGTTTAGTTGTTGTTAGCTTTGCTGTAACAGCCTAGTCTGGGTAATGGCCATTTTTAGAAATACTTGTTATGACTTTAAGGTATTATAATATAACTGAGACTGAAGCCAAATACAGAATACAACCACGGCCCCCTGAAGTCCCCTCTACAAATGCTCCTGACTCAGAAGCCTGGACAGCATCGATAAAACACACAAACACATTATTTTGAGTAGCCCGAACTAATAAAAGTGAATAGGAACTGTACAGAAATACTTTGAAGGACTCAGTTGTCGGTACAAGAATAATAATCAGGACACAATCAAGGTCTTAGAGAAATACAACCAAAATTATCCAGGAGTGACGTCCATGGCTGGAGGTTACACAGGAGGAAATGTGGACTCTAAAAACTACTTTGCTGAGGACGATTGCCTCATAAACTGAAATAGTAGAGCTCAGAGCGTTACCATTTCGCTCACAAGAAATGCTGCAGTCTTATACAGCAATTTTAAAGACTTTTTAATGTGTTGAGTGATTCATCCAATTCTCAGACATTTTGGTAAGTTATAAAAGTTAAACTAGGCCTGTCCAGTGCTAGTGGTGGGAATTGGACTGTCAACCTCTTGGATTAGTGGTTGAATGTGTTGAATGTGAGAGAGGGGAGACAGTTTTTCAATACATAAATTGGAGTAAAATGGAGTCGATGGAGCCGGAAGCGTGCCCATGGTTACTTCCTATTTGGAGTAGTTATTTCTATACAGTCTATGATCTTGAGCCAGAACCAAACATGATCGTCCAATCACATTTGTTAATTTCAGTGACGCATGTGAAACAAAGCAGCTCTGGTCACTCGTCATTCTGAACAAAACAACATTTTCCTGACATCAGATAACCAGAGTTTCGTGCGCCGCTCATTGATTCTGTAAAAATCTGTGATGTTTTTCTTTTTTCCTCATAAGCAGGCATATTTGTTTTGATACGGGTGGAACACGCCTGTCCCTGATTGGCCTGATTCACCGCTAACCAGACTCACATCTTTGTAAAGTATTGGAACAGTCTGAATTCTGTATCCCAGGCAAATTTCCAACTGGTCAAAAAAAAAAAATCCACCACACAAGGGAGTTTGGCAGTTGCAGAGGTAGCATTTTTCTCTGTCACTCGGATTCGCTAAATCAACATTTCCAATTTCAGCTCCCAAAACCATTATAGTTAGTAATACAGACTCCCCAGACCGATTCAATCAATGCCACAGGCTCACACTGCACTGGACACAACAGCCATTCTGCTGCAGCTGGAAATATAGTCAGTACTGGGCGACAGGGAAGATTTATAATCCAAAAAGTCAATCAAAATTGTACTGTTTACAAGTTAAAAATCAGGTATTCTTAAAGATTTTTATGGTATGATCTACAAATTAGAGGTGGAATATGTATGTACATGGTTTAAAAAATGCAAAAATAGCAAAATTTCTCTATTTTTGCATTTAATTACCTTTTTAAACATTTATCCCATTTTTTTCCCAATAACATCACTGCTAATATAATTGAATATTTAGTCTGACATTTAATAAAGCCCCACAGTGTAACTTTCTAGCCAAAATAGGCTAAAATAATATATGATAAAAGGAGAAATTCAATTTGTCAACTGGACAAAGTTTGTTTGGTCGAAGACGTTTCGCCGCTCATCCGAGAGGCTTCGTCAGCTCTGGTTCTAGTGCTGGTTAGACACTGTTTATATCTAGCTGCAGGGAGGAGCTCCCTACACTGAAATAGCTCTGAAACTATCTCCACTAATCTGTCTCTTTGGTTTCCAAATTACTCTGGCGACTAGTTTAGCCTCCCTATTCATGCCTAACAACCCTCTCCACCCCTCTGCCCTGGATCGTCTGCCCTAATGTTTCTTTGTCTGTTTTTGACTTGGTTTGAGAATCGAATTATAAATGGGAGACAAGTTATGTCTAACTCCCCCATTTATAATTCGATTCTCAACATATAATAGTATGTACTCCACAGTATGGCATAGAATACATCCTTCATCTATGTATAGTGTATGCATGGTTACTTTCTATTTCCATGGAATCATGCAGGTGACATGCCACCTCCAGAAATGTTACACAGTGTGGCTTTAGTAAAATAGTCTGAAACTAAAACAGACTAGCCTGAATCACACCAGAAATATTTAAACGTCCCATGGCATGAAATTTTCACTTTCTGAGGTTTTTGAACGTTAATGTGAGCTCCCCTACCCTGTTTAGGCCTTCCCCCCCATGGCTAAAAGTTGCGAAATGTCTAAACTGAGCATTTGCGGTCCTTTTCTGCATTAGAAAAAAACACAGCTCAAACGGGCGATTCTGAACAAGGCAACTATGTGACGTCACATCGAAAAATGCAGCTCCACCCCCCGTCTGTGTCTCTACTCAGCGTCTCTGTAAATCACGCCCAGAGAGTTTGGACTGCGAAGGAGCTACGCAATGTGAAATGCGTTTTTTTATTTGCCTGGAGGCACGGGCGAGTGTTTCTAGGCTCGGAAGTCCTTTATCTGAGCCTGTGGACATCTGAAACAGCAGTGGTTTAATTTTATTTTCTGTGGAAATGTGTTTATTTTTCAATGGAACGCTTCCCATCTCTTCCTCCGCGCAAAAACGCGGAAGTGGGGCCAGTGCACAGCTGAAGAGGAAAGAGCGGAGAGTTTGGCCACTCCCCCACTCGCTACTCTGGCCTATCTCTGTCCTCCTCATTTGCATTCAAGCAACAACGCCCATAATGGAGTGTTCCAGAGAGATATTTATGACTCTTTCTCATCTTATCTCTCTTTCTCATGCACTGAGTGTTGATTTTGAAGAAGGATTCATTTACAGTATTAGGGAACCATTAAGGAGCCATATAAAAGCATCAAGAAGTACCATGTCATGGGATCTTTAAAATCTGATTGGTTGTGTCACAACAGTGGAACAAGACGAAAAATCTAACTTTTGTTAAATCCAGTTGAGAGAAAAGCACAGACATCTTCCCTGTCCACAAATGCACAAATTCCTTAACTTGTGAAAATTTTTCACAAACTAAATAGTCTGCATTCACACTAAAATGGCTGGAGTACGTCGCCGTTGTTTTGATTCATTTCGACACTTCTGCATAAACCTTAGACTTAGACAAACTTCATTGATCCACAAGAGAATTTGTTTTGGGTATGATAGCTCACTTCAACAAATATAATATATAACAGAGGGTAAAAAGAAAAAAATAGATGGATTTAGATTTAAATAGAAAAGTAGTAATAAAATATAAAATACAAAGAAGAGGTACAATCCCAGCTCTATACAGTTATAGGGAGTATTATCTATTGCACAAGGGTGAGTTGTTGTACAGTTGTATGGAGTACGGTATGAATGTAGTCCTCTATCTCGCTGTTTGAGCGGAGCTGTAGGAGTCTGTTGGAGAATGAGCTCCTCAATGCTGCTCTGTGATTGGTCCACCAACCCAATTAACCGTACCGCGAGCGCACTCCAAGATGGATCCTTGTGAGCTTGTGAACTCACAAATACAGTGGTACCTCACCTTACGAAATTAATTCGTTCCAGAAGTGGTTTCGTAACGTGAATTTTTCGTAAGTTGAGTAGCTATTTCAATGGAAAAAGCCTGATTCGTTCCAAGGCCCAAGTTTTTTTTTATAGTGTAACTTTTTTTTATAGTGTAAGACTGTGTTCTGCGTCCTGATTGGCTAAGAGACTGTAGAGCCAAGACTAAACGTAGAATAAACCAGGTCTAGACCAAGGTCTAAACCTGGACTGGACCAGGACTAAACCTGGACTAAACCAGGACTAGACCAGGTGGATTAAAGCGCCGCGTGCGGGTCTATTTCCTGGTTTCGTGCTAGCTCTGCCGGTGTACCTCACGAGTCACGGCTGAGGCGAGCAGCGAGGAGGGGAGGTGCCTCCCCGCACGCAGTCCGAGCTCATGAACGAACGCAGGCAAGAGCCGCGGTGGTTTAATCCTGGTTTATATCTGGTTTAGAGGAGGCACGGTTTGAGCACGGGTCTCGTGCTCGCGCCCCGCGCCGGGTCATGCTGCGCTATCACACACGTGTCCCCGCGCACACACACCGCCCTCCCCCTTCCCCCCACGCTTCACTATTAATACAGTTTGGTGAAAATCTATGAAAGTTTGAGTGTTTAAACAAGAGCGAAATGTGAGAAAAGTTTAAATCCAGTCTGAGAAAAGCGTGATCAAAGGAGAAGTTCAATTTGTCAACTGGACAAAGTTTGTTTGGTTGAAAATGTTTCGCCGCTCATCCGAGAGGCTTCGTCAGCTCTGGCCCTCATGCTGGTTCGACCCTGTTTATATCTAGCTGCAAGGGAGGAGCTAGCTTCCCTGAACAAAGCTCTGACCTATCGCCGCTACTCTCTTTTGTTTTACGAATTCCTCTGGCGTCTTGTATTAGCATATCTATCAGCCCGCTCACTACACTGAAACAACTCTGAAACCATCAGCTAATCTGTCTCTTTGTATTTCAAATTTCTCTGGCGTCCAATTCCCTATTCAAGACCACGACCCTCTCCACCCCTCTGCAATGGCTTGTCTGTCCTAATGATTCTTTGTTTGAGAATCGAATTATAGATGGGAGACAAGTTGTGTCTAACTCCCCCATTTCTGTTTAACGACGGATTCTCTTTTTTGACAAAAATAGCCTCTTTAACTCCCCTCTCAAACCAGTTCTTTTCCCTGGCTAAGATCTGAACCTCACTGTCCTCAAATGAATGGCCCGCGGCTTCTAGGTGAAGATGAACGGCAGATGACGGTCCACTCTGGCCCGCCCGCCTGTGTTGGTACATCCTCTTGTGAAGTGGCTGGTTGGTTTCCCCAATATAGCGCTCACTGCAGTCTTCACTATACTGAATGGAGTAGACCACATTGCTTTGTTTGTGGCTCGGTGTTTTGTCCTTTGGGTGGACCAGTTTTTGTCTTAAAGTGTTTGTGGGTTTGAAATAAACTGGGATTTCATATTGTCTGAAAATCCTCTGTAGTTTTTCCGAAACGCCGGCCAGGTACGGAATCGCTACCCCTTTCCTCCTGGGTTCGGATTCTCTGTTGTCTTGTTTCTTGCCCTTGTCTCTCTTGGTTTTGTTAACAGCCCATTTGGGATAACCACAAACAGAGAGGGCTTCCTGCACATGTTGTTCTTCTTTCTCCTTACCCTCTGTGCTTGTGGGAACCACTTGGGCCCTGTGTTGTAATGTCCGAATAACACCTAGTTTGTGCTGCAGTGGGTGGTGCTGCAGATGGTTCCATCTTGGCTCCATTGGTGGGTAACACGGAGCACCACATTGAGAACACAGCCGAATTCGTTAACAAAGTTAAGTTTCTCCAGTTTGGTCAGGATGAGACAATGGTTTCCTTTGATGTAACCTCTCTTTTCACTTGTATCTCCACAGCTGTAGCGGTCGAAGCAGCGAGAAGGAGTTTACTACAGCATTCCAAGCTAGAAGAGAGAACCAAACTTTCTCCTGACCAAATCTGCCAACTGCTGGAAATTTGTCTAAATACCACCTATTCCAGTTCAGAGGGAACTTTTACAGGCAGATCCACGGCTGTGCGATGGGCTCACCGGTCTCCCCTATCATGGCTAATTTATACATGGAACAATTTGAACAGAGTGCCTTAGCTTCATATCCAGGCACTCCGCCCACACACTGGTTTCGTTATGTTGATGATAATTTCACAAAAATCAAAATTCAAGATTTGGAACCTTTTACTGCACATATAAATTCTGTAGATCCTAATATCAAATTCACCCGTGAAGATGCTAATGATAACACATTGGCATTCTTAGATTGTGCAGTAACAATAGGAGGAGACCGGGGACTCCAAGTAGAAGTCTTCAGGAAGCCCACACACACAGACCAATACCTGCTTTTTGACTCACACCACCCACTGCAGCACAAACTAGGTGTTATTCGGACATTACAACACAGGGCCCAAGTGGTTCCCACAAGCACAGAGGGTAAGGAGAAAGAAGAACAACATGTGCAGGAAGCCCTCTCTGTTTGTGGTTATCCCAAATGGGCTGTTAACAAAACCAAGAGAGACAAGGGCAAGAAACAAGACAACAGAGAATCCGAACCCAGGAGGAAAGGGTAGCGATTCCGTACCTGGCCGGCGTTTCGGAAAAACTACAGAGGATTTTCAGACAATATGAAATCCCAGTTTATTTCAAACCCACAAACACTTTAAGACAAAAACTGGTCCACCCAAAGGACAAAACACCGAGCCACAAACAAAGCAATGTGGTCTACTCCATTCAGTGTAGTGAAGACTGCAGTGAGCGCTATATTGGGGAAACCAAGCAGCCACTTCACAAGAGGATGTACCAACACAGATGGGCGTGCCAGAGTGGACCGTCATCTGCCGTTCATCTTCACCTAGAAGCCGCGGGCCATTCATTTGAGGACAGTGAGGTTCAGATCTTAGCCAGGGAAAAGAACTGGTTTGAGAGGGGAGTTAAAGAGGCTATTTTTGTCAAAAAAGAGAATCCGTCGTTAAACAGAAATGGGGGAGTTAGACACAACTTGTCTCCCATCTATAATTCGATTCTCAAACAAAGAATCATTAGGACAGACAAGCCATTGCAGAGGGGTGGAGAGGGTCGTTGTCTTGAATAGGGAATTGGACGCCAGAGAAATTTGAAATACAAAGAGACAGATTAGCTGATGGTTTCAGAGTTGTTTCAGTGTAGTGAGCGGGCTGATAGATATGCTAATACAAGACGCCAGAGGAATTCGTAAAACAAAAGAGAGTAGCGGGGAGGGGTCAGAGTTTGTTCAGGGTAGATAGCTCCTCCCTTGCAGCTAGATATAAACAGGGTCGAACCAGCATGAGGGCCAGAGCTGACGAAGCCTCTCGGATGAGCGGCGAAACATTTTCAACCAAACAAACTGTCCAGTTGACAAATTGAACTTCTCCTTTGATCATGGATTCTACCTGGACGACTGAGGGGCCTTTTCACGCATCTGAGAAAAGCGTATAATGTGTGTGGCTGAGCGCGCATTATTGGAATTTTTGAGATTTCGCGTTTCGTAACTTGAATTTTTTCATATCTAGAGACCAAAATTTAAGGTGAAGGCGTTTCGTAACTTGGAATTTTCGTTTGTTGGGTCTTTCGTAAGGTGAGGTACCACTGTATTGGGAGAATCCATGTGGGAGTGCACGGTTAAAAACAGACACATGCTATAGTAAACAGTAGATGAAAAGGCTGAGAGGCTGATGGTCCTGCTGCTGTGGTCGGCACAACAAAACAACTTACATTATAAGATGCGTGAAAAGTCCCTCAGTCGTCCAGGTAGAATCCATGATCAAAGGAGAAGTTCAATTTGTCAACTGGACAAAGTTTGTTTGGTTGAAAACGTTTCGCCGCTCATCCGAGAGGCTTCGTCAGCTCTGGAGCTCCAGAGAAGCCTCTCGGATGAGCGGCGAAACGTTTTCAACCAAACAAACTTTGTCCAGTTGACAAATTGAACTTCTCCTTTGATCAACTTACATTATACACTCTTATATAGACTCTTAAAAGGATAGTGCATTTAAAAAAAAAAAGTTAATCTGTATGGCTTCCCCTTCAACAGTGTCGTGAGATTACCACTGACTTACCCATGACAGCGTGATGTGGTCCCAGTTCTCCTCCGGTAACGTAGCTTGTGAATGTAGTTCCGGTAAGTTAGCCAGGACAGTTAATAAAGCTTGTTTTTCTTCTCAAAACAAAACATTTGTCCAAAAGGTGATATATTTGCGTCCCAAACAGTTGTCCACGAAAAATCCAGCATCATATTTCGCATTTGCATATTTTCTCTCTAGATTCATACCAATGCGCCCACATGAGCTCTATTGCCTGTACACTCGTAAACATTTGTTTACGGGGGATGTCACTGTACCGCATCCACCGTACACTTCCGCTAAGAGTTATCAGGCTAATACAACTAATATGCGCAGTGATACGAATCGAAACAAATATGCGAATGCGAAATGCGCTGCCTAACTTACCGGCACTACTTACGTGAACTCCAGAACCCGAGCAGAACCGGGCTGAGCAGAGACTGTCAGAGGTAAGTCGGTGTTACCGCACAAAACTTTTAGAAGGAAACCCATAAAAACGCACTATCCCTTTAAAGCCCCAGTGTGTAGGATTCGTGGCGCATAGGTGGATGGTGCTATTGCACTTTCTGTTTTAGCTACGGCAGACCTCGAGGGTCACCCGGGCGCGCGCACGAGCCGCGCGCCGCTACTGTATAAATTAAACGCGGTCCCGTTTTTTGTTTTTTGTTTTTTTCTCATGAAAACACACATTCCCGATCATGTACCATGCCACTCTACACATCAAATGAAACCTTACAGTCTCCTCTTTTTGACTATGCAATTCATTTCCCTGCAAAACAATCACTCCCCGAGCACATGGGGCTTTTATACGGAAAAGCACAAAACGAGGTTAGCTTACCTTAGAATGCTTTGCACAGGTCAAACTCTGTATTTCACCATAAACTTGGTCTCAATTTGTCCGTAAGGATCCAGCGAATAAAATCCAGTAAAACAATTTAGTCCAAAACACGTGTTAGATCCATTACGACGTCTGATCCGGCAGCATGCTTGTGTTGTTTACCCAAAACCACGAGCCTTGCCGAAGGCGAAGGATGAGCCCAAATGTCCTTCTGCGGCTCTCGTATTCAAAATGGCTGCCTCTGCATGGGGAAGATCCCCCTTTTATGTGACTATATCTAAGTCCAAAAGAATACTTTGATTTCATGATGGAAGTGAAAAGGCTTGGAAAACAATGTATTTTTGAATGGGTATCTTCAATTTCAGTAATTAACGGGTAAAAATCCCTTTAAATCCTCATTGCTATTACTGTGTCTAAAAATTCTACCAATACCAACAAGCTTTCTTTTCTTTTCTTTCTTTGTAAGTTGTTCAAAGTCACCAGGTCTGGTCACTTCTAGCCCTCAGTGACGCACTCTCCCTTTTTAGGTTTGATGGAGCAAGTTCAGGAAGCACTGAGGTGAATGAGACAAATGACACACCGAGGCAGCAGTGACTGACTCAGGGACCGGGTCTTTAAATTGCACAGAAATATCAGCACAATCAAAGTTTCTATCAAGATGATAAAAGACTAGTTTTGTACCAGAATTTAAAGGTGCAATGTGCAACTTTTCTTTTTGTTTCCATGGATATATTACAGCTTTGTCTTCTCAAAAATAACATTAACCTTAAAGGGCCCATATTAGGCGGTTTCCTGATGTTATAATGTTGTTTCCTCATCGAAAACATATCTGGAGTTTAACACTTTTAACACAAACCCTGCATATCTAAACAAACAGAAAACACCCTGTTCCACCTTGTGATGTCATGTGGTAATACAGGAAGTGCCCACTGTGTTTTTAAACTCCAGTCACGTACACTAAAATCATTTGGATCATTTCAGTCCTGGAATTACCGATCTCTACTGAACTAAAAATAAAAGGTAGCTGTTGAAAACTACCACCACATGACATCACAAGGTGGAACAGAGCATTTTAAACTTTGGAGATGAAGACAGGCTAATAACAGGCTAATAATAAAGGGTTACTCAGACATGTGTGAATGAAACAAAACACAACTTCAGATAAGAACATAAATCAGAACATAGCACAATAGGCCCGTCAATTCATACAGTACAGTACAGTACAGTTGTTTCCTGGTTGAGTGAGTGGTTAATTATGCGGCGCCTGTACCTCTGCACATGCTGAGGTTTCACTGAGAGCCACACGTAATTGGGTTATTTCATATGGAGTGACATTTAGAGGCTCCTATAGCTCTTATTCACTCAGCTATTCAGTGGTAAATATGATTGGTATTCACTGGACTGAGAAAGAGCAGTTTGCAGTACTTATTTTGTTTGGTTGAATTGTAATTATATGTGGTACCACAATCAGCCGTCTAGAGAATTGTTTTGGTATTTTTTCCAAGATTCTGAACCAGAACACAATGGATTTTAACCTACTTGGAACCAGGGTTGTTTGTATCAAAAGAAAACTGAACATGCATAGATCTCACTTCTACAAGGGCTCCCTACAGATACATGCAGCTCTGGAAAAAATAAGAGACCACTGCAAAATTATCAGTTTTTCTGATTTTACTACTTATAGGTAGGGGTGGGCGATATAGCCTAAAATTTATATCACGGTATAATTTGAACCATAGATGGTAGACGGTATATATCACGGTATAATTTGAACCATAGACGGTAGACGGTATATATCACGGTATACTTTGGTATGTAACAGTATTAACTGTTCACAGTATTAACAGCTTCTTAATGGTCACCAGAGCACATGGAAAAAGCATTCAAGCAGGAAGCTGTTTTTTAAACTATTAAATAACATAAACGTTAAGAATATTACTACAAGAAAATGTATTGTGCAAAACTGTAATTGTAAAAAACATAAAACAAGTAACTTCACTTTCAAGCAGTATAAAATTTGAACAAGGCAATGTAAATCGAAAATGAAACTGCTTTAACATTGGCGCCGGTGTCAGTGGTGATGCATATCTGCAACTCTTCGTCAAGTTCCTATGACTCGAGCGCTTCCCTGAGTCCCTGGGCAAACATCAGGGAAATACGATGTTTGCAGTACACATGTACTGTTGAAATGGGCCGCGGCTCGCGGCATGCTCGCGGCGCGGCTCGCGCGTGCTCGCGGCGGGGCTGCTTACACCGGTAGAAGTTTAATACGAGACACGTTCTTTTGTTTCTGAATACGGGACGATTCCCCCATATTCAGATGACCCCGCGGCTGAAAAAAAAGCGGAAGTCTTTCATCTCTGCGCTGCTCCTCCACCTCCATGTGCTCGCTGCTCGCAGCGATTTTTCCTCCTTCCTTGTTGTGGTGACGCAATGAACTATCGCGATAGGAAGGTATAACCCAAATCTCTACCGTTGGCCAAATTTATACCGCATACCGTTTATACCGTTTATACCGCCCACCCCTACTTATAGGTATGTGTTTGGGCAAAAGGAACATTTTTGTTTGAGTCTATAAACTACTGACAACATTTCCCCCAAATTCCAAAAAAAAAATATTATCGATTTATTTGCAGAAAATGATGATTGTCAAAAAAGATACATGTTTTCAGACCTCACTTAAAGCCCCAGTGTGTAGGAGTCGTGGCGCATAGGTGGATGGTGCTATTGCACTTTCTGTTTTAGCTACGGCAGACCTCGAGGGTCACCCGGGCGCGCGCACGAGCCGCGCGCCGCTACTGTATAAATTAAATTTATTTATTTTTCTTTTCTCATGAAAACACACATTCCCGATCATGTACCATGACACTCTACACATCAAATGAAACCTTACAGTCTCCTCTTTTTGACTATGCAATTCATTTCCCTGCACAACAAACACTCCCCGAGCAGATGGGGCTTTTATACGGAAAAGCACAAAACGAGGTTACCTTAGAATGCTTTGCACAGGTCAAACTCTGTATTTCACCATAAACTTGCTCTCAATTTGTCCGTAAGGATGCAGCAAATAAAATCCAGTAAAACAATTTAGTCCAAAACACGTGTTAGATCCATTACGACGTGTGATCCGGCAGCATGCTTGTGTTTACCCAAAACCACGAGCCTTGCTGAAGGCAAAGGCGGAGCTCAAATGTCCTTCTGCGGCTCTCGTATTCAAAATGGCTGCCTCTGCATGGGGAAGATCCCCCTTTTATGTGACTATATCTAAGTCCAAAAGAATACTTTGATTTCATGATGGAAGTGAAAAGGCTTGGAAAACAATGTATTTTTGAATGGGTATCTTCAATTTCAGTAATTAACGGGTAAAAATCTTACACACTGTCCCTTTAAGAAGAGTTCAGAAATCAATATTTGATGCAATAACCCTTATTTTTAATCACAGCTTTCATGCGTCTTGGCATGTTCTCCACAAGTCTTTCACATTGTTTATTCCACTCCTGGTGCAAGAACTGAAGTAGCTCAGCTTTGTGTTTGTGTTGGAATTCAACAGACGCTGGAATGGAATGGCTGTAATACATGTAGAGATGCTGATTTCAGAAAAAAAATGCAGTGGTCTCTTATTTTTTTCCAGAGCTGTATTTTTAAATTTAAAATTTATTTTTAAAGACCCTAAAAATTATTACATTATTGTTGGGGCCCACAAATCTGGAAATTTTCCTGGTTTTCCACAACATATGGTGATAATAATATTATTTACAGTATATGTTCTAATATTTTAAGCTAAGTTTGAAAGATTGAAAGACTTTTTCATCACAACATGAACACTAACCTCGTGACCACCACCTTGAATCTCATATCTAACGCATAACTGACTCAAGTGAACTAAACAGTAACAAAATCTCTAACAAAATGTCCTCTTTTTTCTGTTTTTGTCTCTTGCAGGGGCCCGATGGGTCAAATGAGCCCCAAACCTGGAGGAGGAGGAGGAGGAGGGATGGGAGGAATGGGGATGGGTGGAATGACTGGCTCCGGGATGATGGGAGGAGGGATGGGTGGTGGCATGGGTGGGGGCATGGGTGGGGGCATGGGTGGAATGGGTGGGGGCATGGGTGGTGGTATGGGAGGGGGTATGGGTGGAATGGGTGGGGGTATGGGTGGTGGCATGGGAGGCGGTATGGGTGGTGGCATGGGAGGCGGTATGGGTGGGGGCATGGGAGGCGGTATGGGTGGAGGTAATATGGGTAGCGGTATGGGTGGGGGTATGGGTGGGGGTAATATGGGTGGGGGTAATATGGGTGGGGGTATGGGTGGGTATGGAGGAGGTATGGGCACAGGAGGCATGGGCGCCGGGATGGGCATGGGCGGGGGCATCGGCTCTCGCGCCGGAGAACCGTACCGTCTGGCCGCCCACGACAGCCCCAGCTCCCCCCGGCACATGCAGTCCAGCCCCACCCCCATGTCCCAGGCGCAGCACATGGGTCAGGGTCCCGGGGGGTCCTCCTCCGGCATGGGCATCCACGGCGGGCAGAACCAAAACCAAGGACAGCACGCCTCCCGCCGCAACCTCCAGGTGGACTTCAGTGGGTCGGGGGGCGGGTCAAGGACTGGCCGGTCTCCGTCGGTGTCCCCAGATCGGGGGTTGACGCCCACCTCGCCGTACGCCCCGTTGCCCCAGATTGCCCCCATGCCCAGCAGTAAGCTTTGCCCCGTCTGCACCACCACGGAGCTGTCCAACCCCCCGGCTGTGCCCAACTACAACACCTGTACCCAGTGTAAGGCCACAGTGTGCAACCAGTGCGGATTCAACCCCAACCCACATCTCACTGAGGTAAGAGACGATAAACATATTTCAAACTGATATTGACATTGTTAAGTAACTGAATACATGCACACAGAACACTGAAATACTGAAATCTAAGGCTACGTTCAGACTGCAGCCTGAAGTGACCCAAATCAGATTTTTTCGCCCCTATGTAACCTGTAATGGCAGTCTGACAGCGACCCAGGCCACTTGGATATGTGGTCCTAAAACCGATACATATTTGATCTTTTGACATGCGACTTCAGTCTGAACGGCCAGGTCACATTCATCCGAACTACACGTCATCCAACAAGTGATAAACATCACTATTCTGCGCTGAATTAAGCAGAAACTGAACAGAACTAGTCCGTGTTTTAGCAAACAAGCCCAACATTGAGCCGATAGAATTGCTGGATAGCTGCGTTACTGAAGAGGAACCCACAAAACGCCAAGCCCAAGAAAACAAATAAGTTGTACATGTTCTGTCTCTGGTACGACAGCAACTTTAAAATCTCCAGACGCTCAATGCTAGTGTCCATGTTTAGGCTACTTCCATAAACACTGAGTACGCTCGCTGCATGTGACGTCGCCGTGTCCTCCAAGGTGCATGCGGGACACTTTTGGGGCGTTTAAAGTTCACACTGGAGATCACATACAGGTTGCATTTAATTGGAAATGTGAACGACCTCGCAAAAAAATCGGATTTAACAAAATAATCCAAATTGAGCTTTAAGCCCTGCAGTCTGAACGTAGCCTAATTGTTCAGTAACTGTATTTCTCGACAGCAAGGGTATCCAACCTGTAGCTCGGGAGCCACTGTAGCTCTCCACACGCCGAGGGATTTCTGAATTAGACGTATTGCACTGAATAATTAAAGTTGGATTAATTAAATGCCTATTACCATTGTACCTGTATCATTTTAGATAATGGTTTATGTTTTATAGGCATCTAACTGTACCTCATCTAAGGCTGTGGATCTTATATTTATAAGTTCTTGTGACCGCTAAAACTAGGACTCTCTGGCATTTTCGTTTTGTAAAAGTAGCTCACCGGAGGAAAAAGGTTGGAGACCCCTGCTCTACAGTTACTTTTTCATTGGTGGCATTCAGGTACTTTTATAAAATCAAAAGAACACATTGCACTATTTGATCAAATTACAATTTAGGCTTCAAACTGCACAGAATCAGTGAGAAAAATAGAAAACACAGCTTTTATAGTGTGCATATCTAGTTTTTTTATTCTCCAGTTAGTGATAGGAAATGAAAAAACAAATGGTGAAATGAATATAAGGCTGGTTTTAATACTACATTGCATCTTAACACTATAATTTATGGGCAACTCAGAGTACAGTACTCTGATTAGACTTAGACTTAGACTTAGACAAACTTTATTGATCCACAAGGGAAATTGCTTTGGGTACGGTAGCTCACTCATCAAATATAATATACAATATAAAACAGGGTAAAAGAACAAGAAGAAAAATAGATGGCATAGCAACCAAAGAGCAATAGACCTGTGTCAGATGAGACACAATTATATACATAAGATAATGGCAATAAATATATATGTACAATCAGATTTAAATAGAAAAGTAGTAGTCAAATACAAAATACAGTATCAAATATGATGTTCAGTACAAGCTGTATACAGTTGTAGGGAGTATTATCTGTTACATAAGAGTGAGTATGTGAGTATGGTATGAATGTCGTCCTGTATCTCTCACTGTTTGAGTGGAGCTGTAGGAGCCTGTGCAGTGGGTGAGCAGGAGTGTCCATGATGGAGAGCAGTTTGTCCAGTGTCCTCCTGTCCCTCACTGTGACAAATGTCTCCAGCTCACAGCCAATCACGTGACCAGCTTTGCGGATCAGTTTGTCAATCCGTCCGATGTCTCTTTTACTGGTGCTGCTCCCCCAGCAGACTACAGCAGAGTACAGGGCGCTGGCAACCACAGACTGGTACAAGATCTCCAGTAACTTACTGCACACATTGAAAGACCTGAGCTTCCTCAGGACGTAGAGTCTGCTCATGCTCTTCTTGTACACAGCATTACAGTTGTCCCTCCAGTCCAGCCTGTTGTTCACATGAACGCCCAGGTACTTGTAGCAGTCCACAATCTTCACCTCGTGACCCTTGATGTTAATAGGCTCCACAGGTGACCTCATCCTCCTGAAGTCAGTCACCAGTTCCTTGGTCTTGTCTAAGTTCCGGAGCAGATGGTTTGCCTGGGACCACTCCACAAAATTTGCAATCAGTGTCCTGTACTCCATCTCCTGTCCATCCCTGATACACCCAACCACCGCAGAGTCATCAGAGAACTTCTGCAGATGGCAGGACTCTGAGCTGTAAAGGAAATCAGAGGACCATGGACCATGTATCAGAATATGTTACAGAAAACATTTTAATGCAGGTGTTCATACAATTTCAAGGTATTCTTCCCATCACTGGATATTGATACTTAACAGTGACATCATGCTGGAGGTGTTCTATGTGTATGTCTATGGTGGAATGCTCAGCAGTTACCATGCAGACACAGCACGTACATTTGCAAACACTGCCAAAATAGCTTTAAGACTTTTAAGAAAAAAAAATACAAAATTGATTTAAACAACACATTTTCAGGAGCCTGTGATCGATACGAGTGCTCATGGTCCTGTTTAGAGTGTGTTTAAATAAAGCTCAGATTAAGTTTAAGTCTAATAGAGCTCCCGAGTAGTGCCTCCAGTTAACATCACATCAGCTGCAAAGTATCAGTTCTTTTTTTATGTGTATTAAGGTGCAGGTGATTGTTTCAAATGGAATTACAGCTTTTTATGTTTAACTGAGACAGGGTTGTTAAGAATGATGAGATGTGCTTTTTGGGGTGTTCAGGATTAAACTAATTTTAAATGGTCACATTTTTATATAGCGCTTTTCCACCTTCAAGGCACCCAAAGCAACAACAAGGAACCGGTCACCCATTCACACACATTCAAACATCAGTGTATGCAGACACTGGGGGCGAGGTGGGTTAAGTATCTTACCCAAGGACATAATGGCAGCATTCATCTGTGGGAGCTGGAATTGTACCGCCAAACTGTGGGTCAGTGGATCTGATTCGCTCAACCAATGATGTTTTTTATGTCAAGAGCGGGATTGGACACGCCAACCTTTGGATCAGTGGATAAATGCTTTACAACAGGGGTGCTAGTACTCGACACCGGTCTTGGTCTCGAGATGAGTGCGATCATATTTCATTACGGCCGCTGCCGTCAGCAATAAACTTTAACCGGGCTTCTCACTGCAGCCTGTGCGCTCGTCTGGAGCAGCGGACACCGCGCAGAACATCACCACACGCGGCCCCAGCGCACACAGCTTGTTTGCAACAGCGTGTACCTTTGCGTACCAGCGTGTATCACAGAGCAGGTTAAACTTTATAAAACATCCTACCTGTCTGTCCACCTCATGTCAGCGCGCCGCTCCTCGCCTTTTCACGCTCTTGCTCCTCCTGCTCATAGCGCACACAGGAGCCTGTGTGCGCTATGAGCTCCTGTGTCCTCCTCAATGCGCTCTGATTAGAAGTGCAAGACTAAAACTAATCTAAATTTATGTTACAGTGTTACTCTGTTTCAACTTCCTGTTTGAATAATTCAGGGGCGGAGTGAGATTGGATTGACTCTCACTCCAAAAGCCCATATTTGCCATGTCTAACAGGTCATTCTAAATGGACTAGAATGCAAGAAATCACACTCTTCCCCCCCACATTTTCTGAGCACTCAGGCCTCAAATGAAGGACGATACAAGATTACTCAAACATGCATGAATCAAACAAAAAACTTTGAGTCAACACTGTTATGACATGGTTAAAACTTCATAAAAGCAGATTTTACATTAACTCATTGAGTGCCGGCCTTTTTTCAGAATTCTATCCCCCAGAGTGCCGGACGTTTTAGTGTGTTTTTACTGATTTTCCAAGACCCACAGAATACTGAGTTCTTTGACTATATAAACATGGCACACATCAAAATAAAGTGTTGACTCTCTTCTTTCACCTAGAAAAATTATGTTTCTAACCTTTTCGGTTCTCAAGTAATTGATAGTAGAACATAGGGAAGTTTCAGCAAAAACACAGTTT
>JAVJIX010000036.1:5732500-5830000 GCA_036785185.1 Paratrypauchen microcephalus | reverse complement strand
TGGTGCCTTAATGGTTCCCTAATACTGTAAATGAATCCTTCTTCAAAATCAAGACTCAGTGCATGAGAAAGACCCATGAACACAGGTAGGGTCAAAAAATATGTCTCTGAACACCTCATTATGGGCGTTGTTGCTTGAATGCAAATGAAGAGGACAGAGATAGGCCAGAGCAGCGGGTGGGGGGGGGGGGGGGCAAACTCTCCGCTCTTTCCTCGTTTTAGCGCTGCGCTGTGCGCTGGCTCCACTTCCGCATTTTATGCGCGAAGGAAGAAAGGAGAGACGTTTCAATGAAAAAACACATTTCACAGAAAATAAAATTAAACCACTGCTGTTTCAGAGGTCCAAAGGACATCCGAGCCTGGAAACACTCTCACGTGCCTCCAGGCAAATAAAAAAACGCATTTCGCATAGCGTAGCTCGTTTGCTGTCCAAACTCTGGCCGTGACGGTGGGTAGATATCCAGACGGGAGGTGGAACTGCATTTGCATTATTGCTGTCTTTTTTTCAAACGCAGAAAAGGACCGCAAATGCTCAGTTTACACATTTCGCACATTTCGGGGGGGGGGGGGGGGGGCTCACATTAACGTTCAAAGACCTCAGAAAGTGAAAATTTCATGCCATGGGACCTTTAACCTTCTGCTAATACACGACAAAACCACTAAGACAGCATAAGCTTTTACTGCAAACGTATCCTGCCAATAAGGTCAACTGTGACATTTATCCTCTGGTACATTGGTAAAGTATATGTACAAATGACAGAGATAGGCTGAAAGTATTTACAAATGTAATGTATATATCTGTTGATTAAAGGGGCCATATTATGCTGACCCTGCATATTTAGACTGAATTCTTCTCATATACAAAAAACACTCTGTTCCAACTTGTGATGTCATGGGTTTTTAAACTCCATACACCTTCACTAAAATCATTTGCATTATTTCACCCCTGAAATTGCCAATCTCTACTGAATTAAAGGTTGTATAGAGGATTTTTCCAAGGAAGGAGAAATCCAGCGACTGTTGCGCATGTGTGAAACCACCCCCTCCTCCACAGTTCCCTAAGTAGAAACGCCTCCTCTCGCCTACTCCTTACGCTTACGCTGCTTGTTTACAGCTGGTGCACGTTCAGAATCACTGTTACTGCTGTAACTACACTGTACATTCTCAAATGATAAGCAGAGGTTTCCTGTCCAGAAGTAGTTTAGCGACCAACGCATCAGTCTTTAGACCTTCTGCTTCAGTGCACACCATCGCAGCAAGGAATCTCCGAGAATCACCTTAGTTTAGCTTTGTTCCTTTTCCCCTTCTCTTCGTCTTTCAGTGACCTCAAAAACAGACTTTCTTTTGTGGCTAACTTGTCGTGGATTCTTGTTTGCCACCGCAACAAACTGTGCAAACTGCGATGAAGCTACAGTTGGAAAAAGCTGCTAAGAACTGCTGCGTTGTTTGAGTAAAAAGCGTCTTGCATATGTGAAATGTAGGGTTTGATTGACAACCAAACAGCCAATAGATAACAAGGTAGCCTCATTATCTATTGGCTAATGTTTATCTGGCCCCATGTCTACATTTGATGGATGTCTACATTTGATGGATTTTCTTTTCTTTTTCTTTTTTTTTTGGTCATCATAATTAAGAGGCTGCTGAATCTCTATAATGCGATCTTTGACAATTTGAGAGAAAAAAATCCTCCATACAACCTTTAAAAGTAAAAGGTAGCTGTTAGCTTGAAAACTACCACTTCATGACATCACAAGGTGGAACAGAACATTTAGAGATTTGGAGATGTAGACAGACTAATAATAAAGGCTTACTCAAGCATGTTCGAATGAAACAAAACCCAAATTTGGGTATGTTTTTGAGGAGGTAAAAACCATTCCATCATGGCTTAAAGCTCACAAGAGTCCATTTTGTGACCTTTTTTTCCTTTTTCTATTTCTGCTAATTCAACACAGCAGACCTCGCCACCTGCTAATTGTAGAAACACTAGCAAGCAAGAACTGTGCTTTTATTTTTATCACAATTAGGTCAGCAGCTTTCTCTGAACTCACCCCAGCTCTCAGGACAACAATATATAAACAACCATGCTTCCCACACCAGCTAATTCCGCACTGGAACACCTTTCTATAGCTATCCTGCCAAAACCAACCTATTTCTGGGGTCCCTTCATGGTAAACAGTGTGTTGTTTTAAATAAACCTTGTATTGGGTAATTAAGGGGCTGTGTTGGCGGTGATTCACGTGTTAGCGCCACATGGTTAGCCTTATCACAACCTGATGCAGCAGTGACAGACACAGTGAGTCACTCTGGGGCTGGAGCCATGTGATGTTTGTTTGCTTTAAATACACTGAGGAGGAGCAGGTGTAGGTGAATAAGGGTTAAATATAAGTCCATGCAGAATATGGGGGGAGATGCATGAAGGTCTTGTTAAAAGGTCCTTTTTTATATTATGCAAAATTTCTTTATAACTCTTTATAAAATTGAGCTTTAAGTCATGTTATAGTGTTGTTACCTCATCAAAAACATACCCAGAGGTCTGTTTTGTTTCATTTGCACGTGTTTGAGTAATCTTTTATTATTAATCTGAGAGAGAGAGAGAATGAAAGAGGGGGATAAGAGAGAGAGGGGGATAAGAGAGAGAGAGAGAATGAGAGAAAATGAGAGAGAGGGGGATAAGAGAGAGAGAAAGAATGAGAGAGAGGGGGGATAAGAGAGAGAGAGATTGAGAGAAAATGAGAGAGAAGGGGATAAGAGAGAGAGAAAGAATGAGACAGAGGGGGATAAGAGAGAGAGAGAATGAGAGAAAATGAGAGAGAGAGGGGGGATAAGAGAGAGAGAGAATGAGAGAGGGGGGATAAGAGAGAGAGAGAATGAGAGAAAATGAGAGAGAGGGGGATAAGAGAGAGAGAAAGAATGAGAGAGGGGGGATAAGAGAGAGAGAATGAGAGAAAATGAGAGAGAGGGGGATAAGAGAGAGAGAAAGAATGAGAGAGGGGGATAAGAGAGAGAGAGAATGAGAGAAAATGAGAGAGAGGGGGATAAGAGAGAGAGAAAGAATGAGAGAGGGGGGATAAGAGAGAGAGAGAATGAGAGAAAATGAGAGGGGGATAAGAGAGAGAGAGAGAATGAGAGAGGGGGGATGAGAGAGAGAGAGAGAGAATGAGAGAAAAAGAGAGAGGGGGGATAAGAGAGAGAGAGAATGAGAGACAGGGGGGATAAGAGAGAGAGAGAATGAGAGAGAGGGGGGATAAGAGAGAGAGGGGGATAAGAGAGAGAGAATGAGAGAGAGGGTGATAAGAGAGAGAGAATGAGAGAAAATGAGAGGGGGGATAAGAGAGAGAGAGAATGAGAGACAGGGGGGATAAGAGAGAGAGAGAATGAGAGAGAGGGGGGATAAGAGAGAGAGAGAATGAGAGAGAGGGTGATAAGAGAGAGAGAATGAGAGAAAATGAGAGAGAGAGGGGGATGAGAGAGAGAGAGAATGAGAGAGAGAGGGGGATAAGAGAGAGAGAATGAGAGAAAATAAGAGAGGGGGATAAGAGAGAGATAGAGAATGAGAGAGGGGATAAGAGAGAGAAAGAATGAGAGAGGGGGAGATAAGAGAGAGAGAGAGAATGAGAGAGAAGGGGGGATAAGAGAGAGAGGGGGTGAGAGAGAGGGGGGATAAGAGAGAGAGAATGAGAGAGGGGGATAAGAGAGGGAGAGAATGAGAGCGAGGGGATAAGAGAGAGAGAATGAGAGAGAGGGGGATAAGAGAGAGAGGGGGGGGGTAAGTGTAACTGATTTTTACTGTTAAAGGGACAGTGTGTAGGATTCGTGGCGCATAGGTGGTTACTAGCTATTCCACTTCCTCTTTTGGCTACGGCAGACCTCGAGGGTCACCCGGGCGCGACGTAGCGCCGAAATCTCGCGTGCCCGCGCACGAACCGCGCACCGCTGTATACATAAACCGCGGTCCCCCGTTCACTTTTTTTTTTTCTTTTCGCATGAAAACACACAATCCCGATCATGATTCATGACAATCTACACATCAAATGAAACCTTACAGTCTCCTCTTTTTGACTATGCAATTCATTTCCCTGCAAAACAATCACTCCCCGAGCACATGGGGCTTTTATACAGAAAAGCACAAAACTTAGCTTACTTAGCTTACCTTTGAAGGCTTTGCACAGGTCAAACTCTGTATTTCATCATAAACTTGGTCTCAATCTGTCCATAAGGATCCAGCGAATAAAATCCAGTAAAACAATTTAGTCCAAAATACGTGTTATATCCATTACGATGTGTGATCCGGCAGCATGCTCCCCCCTCCCCCCCTCCCCCTCCCCCTCTCTCCTTCCTTCGCTCCTTTCTGCCTATGAGTGCAGAGGACCTAAGGAGAGAAGGGGAAGGGGAGGGGGGAAGGGGGGACCCATAAGCAGCGCGGCTGTGCAGCTGTTAGCAGGAGCCGAGGCGAAGGATGAGCCCAAATGTCCTTCTGCGGCTCTCGTATTCAAAATGGCTGCCTCTATATGGGGAAGATCCCCCTTTTATGTGACTATATCTAAGTCCAAAAGAATACTTTGATTTCATGATGGAAGTGAAAAGGCTTGGAAAACAATGTATTTTTGAATGGGTATCTTCAATTTCAGTAATTAACAGGTAAAAATCTTACACACTGTCCCTTTAAGAATGTAAAAAATGAAAAAAAAAAGTTATAAGAATATTTTGCAGTGGTCCAAAATTATTCCTAACTTACCTTATGCATTTCGAGGATTCTAATTATTCACCACAATGAGTTTTTGAGCTGTGTTAACAACAACTAGCATGCTAACCACACACTTCCTGGTCCTGTGCCCAATTTTTGAACAATGTACTTTTAATTTAGTCATGCCCCAGTACAGACATACTTTATAAGCTGTTCTTCACATCAAAATGTTATCAGGAAGTGCATGTTAGCATGCTTGTTGTTGTTAGCTTTATCTGCAAAACTCTTCAGTTTGCTCTGTAGTGAAAAGCACTGAAAATGCTCTGTTCCACCTTGTGATGTCATGAAGAGGTCTTAACAGCTTCCTTTTTTTATAAATAGAGTTTGGCAATTCCAGGGCTGAAATCAACCAAATGATTCTTGTGAAGGTGTACGGAGTTTAAAAACACAGTGGAGCACTTCCTGTATTACCACATGACATCACAAGGTGGAACTGAGTGTTTTCAGTTTGAGAAAAGAACTCCTAAATATGCAGGTTTGTGAGTTAAACATGTGTAAAAGAAACAAAATAGAACTCAGAATGCTTTTGATGAGAAAACATTATAACAGATAAGAAAATAGCATAATATGGACCTTTTAATCAGTATTTATTTCTTTTTTACTTCTTATTTCATAAAATTTTATGTTCCAACTCAGACCAATCCAATCAAACGAAAGCCGTTGATTAGCTGCAGACTGACAGCGGGAGTGGGGTGGCTGTGTAAATCACTTTTGAGTAGACGCAGTGAAATGTACGGTGGTCTGGAAGGGACGTAATTCATGCAGCGGGTCTAAACGCAGCAGTTAATTAAATACATGAATTGACTGGGATTTCCCAGGGGGCCGCGGGGCTGATAAACATTCACAGTCAAGTACGACAAACCCAGAGACGGGACCAGGGGATTACAAAACGCATTTATTTACATATTTAACAAGTAGAAAACGTGTCCGAACTGTCATAATTCACTGTCCAAAGTCTCTTAGTGAGTTTAAAATTAAGGTTAGCTTTGTGAAAATAGTAGAAATGTAGTTTGAATGTTTGTTTCTTAAAGGTACATTGTGTAACTTTTCTAGTAGAGCGTCTGTCACCTGGCTTGGGATGTCCCGCTGTATGGCATTAAACTTTTCTATCTTGATTTTTTCAATTACAAGTGATTATATTGCTTTAAAAACAATCTTCACTGTGCGCGCTCTAGCCTCTCCACAGACCTGACCTGTAACATGTGCCACCTGCTCGTCTCCATGAGATAGATACGTTTAAAGTCTTACTGTGCAACATTCCAGGCAAAGCAATAATATCGCCATCGAGAAAACAGGTGGAGGACGCTACACCGCGGAAAAGTTACACAGTGCACTTTTATAGGCACTGTAGCTGTCTTAAAAATACAAAACAGCACAAGTTCATTTTAAATGGTTTGCAGTGGTCCTCACTATCCCTATGCGTTCTGAAAATCGTCATTTTATAAACGTTTTTCACTAAAGAGCAAAGCATGCTAACGTGCACTTCCTGATAACATTGTGACGTGAAGAGCTGCTTATAAAGTATAAAGTGAGGAGTAACTTTGGACCACTGGAAAATATTCAAAATTAATTTTGCTGCTTTAAAAAGACTTTTGTTGACAACCCCCCCAACCCCTGCTCTCTCTCTCTCTCCCTCTCGCTCTCTCTCTCTCTCCCTCTCTCTCTCTCCCTCTCTCTCTTGCTCTCTCTCTCTCCCTCTCTCTCTCTCACGCTCTCTCCCTCTTTCTCCCTCTCTCTCTCTCTCTCCCTCTCTCTCTCTCATTCTCTCCCTCTCTCATTCTCTCTCTCTCTCCCTCTCTCATTCTCTCTCCCTCTCTCATTCACTATCCCTCTCATTATCTCTCCCTCTCTCTCTCCCTCTCTCTCTCTCTCTCCCTTTCTCATTCACTATCCCTCTCATTCTCTCTCCCTCTCTCTCTCTCTCTCTCTCCCTCTCTCATTCTCTCTCCCTCTCTCATTGTCTCTCTCTCTCTCTCTCTGTCCCTCTCTCATTCTCTCTCTCTCTCTCTCTCCCTCCCTTTCTCATTCACTATCCCTCTCATTCTCTCTCCCTCTCTCTCTCTCTCTCCCTCCCTCTCTCATTCCCCCCCTCCCTTCTGTATCTCTACCGGTATGACTTGTTGTTCTCATTGTTCTTGTTGTTCTTGTTGTTCTTGTTGTTCTCGTTCTCGTTGTTCTCGTTGTTCTTGTTGTTCTTGTTGTTCTTGTTGTTCTTGTTGTTCTTGTTGTTCTCGTTCTCGTTGTTCTCGTTGTTCTCGTTGTTCTCGTTGTTCTTGTTGTTCTTGTTGTTCTTGTTGTTCTCGTTCTCGTTGTTCTTGTTGTTCTTGTTGTTCTTGTTGTTCTTGTTGTTCTCGTTGTTCTCGTTGTTCTTGTTGTTCTCGTTCTCGTTGTTCTCGTTGTTCTCGTTGTTCTCGTTGTTCTTGTTGTTCTCGTTCTCGTTGTTCTCGTTGTTCTCGTTGTTCTCGTTGTTCTCGTTGTTCTTGTTGTTCTTGTTGTTCTCGTTCTCGTTGTTCTCGTTGTTCTCGTTGTTCTCGTTGTTCTTGTTGTTCTTGTTGTTCTCGTTCTCGTTGTTCTTGTTGTTCTTGTTGTTCTCGTTGTTCTTGTTGTTCTCGTTGTTCTGGATTATGGACGTGCTTCACTCTGGGACTCTGGGCCTGTTTGTGTGATTCTGTGATCATCAGTGTTGTTAATGTGGTAAACATCTCTCCACTCCAGAAGAAACAAAACTGATTTTCATTGTGAGGACGAACGTCTAAGCAGCGCTTGTGTAGACGTAAACATGCTCTACCTGATTTTTACTGACTGAAAACGTGAAAAACAGAACGAGTCAAAGCTGAGCAGACCTATTATGTAAAATCCACTTTTTGAAGTTGTATTTTGAGGGATTCGTGAATGTTTGAGCCATTTTTTACTACTACTACTACTACTACTACTACTACTACTACTACTACTACTACTACTACTACTGTACTTACTACTTCTTCTTACTACTACTACATTAGTTTTCAGTTTGGAGTAGTGTACAGAAGTAACACACACGTATACCTCGTCCATAATTGTGTTTTATTAATTTCCTTTTGTTTTCCTGCCGCATGAGTTGTGTTCAGACCTAATCCGTTCATAAACACTTTTCTGTTGAGTCTGTGTCAGATTAAACTCCACACGATCCTTATTATCAGCGCTAATCACGAGCTAATTCAATAACAGCTGTACATCCGCTGCTGCATTCTGAGTGAGAGCCACACTGAGCTAAAGGATTTATGATTATTAACTGGTCAGATGGTTTGTATTTGGAGTGCATATATTTAATAAGGGATTCAATATGGATTCAATATGTAAAGGTTTGGAATGTTGTCACATACCAGATTACTAATGACTATGTAGAAGTAAGTATTTTATTACATCAACAGAAATTCATTTTGTATATACTGTAGCTTTATAGTATTACTTGATTTTAAGTTTATATAAAAATAACTTAAAAAGGGGGTATTATGCAAAATCTTTCGACCATGCCCACAAGCCTAAATCCCCCATGCTCCCACAAGACAGTTCTCCATAAATGTACAAAAACAAGTGGAGGAGTTCAAGTATCTCGGGGTCTTGTTCACGAGTGAGCAGAGGATGGAGCGTGTGATTCACAGGTGGATCGGTGCAGCATCGGCAGTGATGCGGTCACTGTACTGGACCGTTGTGGTGAAAAGGGAGCTGAGCCGAAAGGCAAAGCCCTCGATTTACCATCAAGCTACATTCCTGCCCTCACCTATGGTCATGAGCTCTGGGTAATGACCGAAAGGACAAGAAATGAGTTTCCTCCACAGAGTGGCTGGGCGCTCCCTTAGAGATAGGGTGAGGAGGTCAGTCACACGGGAGGAGCTCAGAGTAGAGCCGCTGCTTCTCCACGTCGAGATGAGCAGCTGAGGTGGCTTGGGCATCTGTTCTGGATGCCTCCTGGACGCCTCCCTCAGGAGGTGTTCCGGGCATGTCCCACCGGGAGGAAGCCAAGAGGAAGACCCAGGAAACGCTGGAGGGACTGTGTCTCTCGACCTGGGAACGCCTTGGGGTCCCCCCGGAGGAGCTGGAGGAAGTGTTTGGGGTGAAGGAAGTCTGGGAGTCCCTGCTTTGACTGTTGCCCCCGTGACCCGACCCCAGATGATCGGAAGAAAATGGATGGATGATACAAAACTGTGCACAACAACTTCACAAACCTGATGCGATGTGCAGTAGTTTCAGTAGTCAGTGCACACTGATTGTGCTGACAGTGCTCTGAAGGGGGAGAGCACAGAGAGCAAAGGGAGGGAGACTGAGAGAGAATATAACATTTTCAAAACAATAACAGGTAACATGGTGATGTAAATATGTTGTGTTAGCAGTTAATACCCCAGTGAAGTAAAATAATATCTGTAAAATCAAAATCACCCACTTACTATCAGCATAAGTTAAATACATTAAATACATAGAAGGTGGACATAATATATATATTTTCATTGTGTAGAAAATTCAGTTTTTCTATTCCCAGAAATGAACTTGAACTCTTCACAAAACAAAACAAAACAAATTATGTCACCATGCATTATAATGAATTTGAGAATAGGAATTAATGAGTAGTAAGATGAACAAAAACATACCTGGAGTTGTGTTTTGTTTCGTTCACACGTTTGAATAATCCCGTATTATTAGTCTGTCTACATCTCCAAAGCTCAAAATTTTCTGTTCCACCTTGTGATGTCATGTTTGTTTTTTTTACTTTTTGTTCTTTAAAAACAGGCAATTCCAGAGCTGAAAGTGATTCTAGTGAAGGTGTATGGAGTTTAAAAACATAGTGGAGCACTTCCTGTATTGCCACATGACATCATAAGGTGGAATAGAATGTTTTCTGTTTGAGAGAAGAGAAGAATTCAGTCTAAATATGCAGGATTTGTGTGTTAAACGTGTGAATGAAACAAAACAACTCTGTTTGTGATGAGGAAACGTAGATAAACAAGCACATCACTTTCATTCTGCTGTCATTTTAGCACAATGGAGAGAGGTTTTTTTTTTCTTTTTCTTGGAACCAAAACCCAATTAAATTTTGATATCAAAGTCCTATTCATTTTAAAACTCAGAATTTTCTCCTCTTGTTTGTCAAATCTCACACAAAATAGAGGAAGTCTTTGATTACTGTCAGCACAGAGGAAAATATGAACCTGCTGAACCTGCTGTATTCATACTCTGCCAAAGTGAGACTGTGAGGAATTCATGAATGTATAAATGGAATATATTACAAAAAGAGTTTTCAATACTTTTACCCTTCAGTCCAGTTCAAAAATGTAGTACAGTAGAAAGTACAGATACCTGCTCTCAAATGGAGTCAAGTAACAGTAAAAAGTATCTTAAAAGTGCATTGTGTAATGTTTGTAGTGGATGGTCCGTCACCTGCTTGTTTCTATGGATATGTACGTCATCGCTCTGCCAGGAATGTTCCACAGTATGACATTAAACAGCTTTACCTTACATTTATTCAGTTGCAAGTGTGTGTAAAATCCCTCCGTTGTCCAGGTAGAATCCACAGCAAAAGGAGAAATTCAATTTGTCAACTGGACAAAAGTTTATTTGGTCGAATATGTTTCACAGCTCATCCAAGCTGCTTCTTCAGTTCTGGTCAGACGCTGGTGGACACAGCCTATATCTGCCTGAAGGGAGGAGCTAACTATAATAAAATTACTTTGAAACTACCACACCTATTTGTTTACAGTTTCTGTTAGTTAGGTGAGCCTATTCAATGTGCAGTGGGAGTGGAGTGTGGGGTCTTGTTAGCAGAACCATTCAGGGCCATAATGGGTGTTTTCACACGTCTCGACCAGCACAAACGGGCGAGCCAGAGTGGATCTTCATCTGCCGTACATCTCCACCTAGAAGCCACAAGCCACTCCTTTGAGGACAGTGAGGTTCAGATCTTGGTCAGAGAAAAGAACTGGTTTGAGAGTTAAAGAGTATTTTTTTGTCAAGAAAGAGAATCCTTCGTTGAACAGAAATGGAGAGTTCAGACATCATTTGTCTCCCATCTAGAACTCTATCCTTAAACCTAAATCAAAACAAACAAAGAAAACAATAGGACTAGCCAGGTCTGGTCCAGAGGTGTGAAAACACCCATTATGACCCTGAATGGTTCTGCTAACAAGACCCCACACTCCCACTGCATATTGAATAGGCTCACCTAACTAACAGAAACTGAAAACACAGATGTGATAGTCTCAAAGTAATTTCATTGTAGTTAGCTCCTCCCTTCAGGCAGATATAGGCAGTGTCCACCAGCGTCTGACCAGAACTGAAGAAGCAGCTTGAATGAGCTGCAAAACGTATTCGACCAAATAATCTTTTGTCCAGTTGACAAATTGAATTTCTCCTTTTGCCATCAATTACAGGTGGTTTTATAGCGTTTTGACTGCGACTGGGGTCGCCTCTCCACAGATCTGACCTGTAACTTGGGTCTGGTTTGGTCTCCATGAAGATAAAAAAAAAAGCATTAAACCTTCCATACCGCAAAATATTTTAGACAAAGCATTAACAACGCCATGTAGAAAAGCATTTGACGCAACCTCTGGCAGAAAAAGTTACACAATGCACCTTAAAGTAAAGTACAGATATCTCAAATTTACACTTAAGTACACTACTTTACAGTGATGACGCTGTAAACGTTCTTTTACTAGCATAGCAGTTTTATTAATGTAAATGAAGCAGGTTTAAGCCCTTCCTCCCCGCACCACTCTACAGTACTATAAACCCTGCACCATCAGCCTACAGATCGCAGTAACAGCTTGTGCGTTCTCGCCCTGGCACTCTCTCCCCTCCCTCCTCCTGCCTAGCTGTTGATGAGACTAATTTTAGATGCTGTGTTCATGTGGAGAGATAATGTACTCCCTCTCCCTCTCTGCTCATCTCTCTATCTGCACCTGTCTCTCCCCCTCTTTCCATAATCCCTCGTTCGAACCATGTAGGAGCCTGTGTTCCGTGTCCTAACGAGTTTCCAATCACAGACGATCAACAGCCACTTTGAGATGAAGTCATTAGAGAGAACTGCTTTGTGTGAATGGTGTTACTCGGGGACTACATAGGAATACACAAATATGTTTAGTTTTGATCAATACATTACATTTTTGTATTCACTGAAAGGTCCTATATTATGCTAAACCAGGGGTCTTCAAAGTTTTTCAGGCCAGGGACCCCCAAACAGATGGCGAACTGGGCCAGGGACCCCCTACTATATATACGGCATAGAATTGTGTTTTATATTAAATTGAGCTTAGTGTCATGTATAAACATGACATTTTAAGACATCAAAGAGGTGGAGGGACAAGGGAGAAATTGGGGAAAAAATGTAAAAATATATTGTTTTTTAAAATATTAAAATATAAAATTATATTATTTTAAAGTGAAATCAAAAGATTTCGCGACCCCCCCCCCCCCCTGCAGTACCCTCCTGTTGAAGTCCTCTGTGCTAAACTAATGTTAGAATGTTGTTTCCTCCTCAAAAACAGACCGGGAGTTGTGTTTTGTTTGAGTAACCCTTTATTATTAGTCTGTCTACATCTCCAAACCTCACAATGACCTCTTCCACCTTGTGATGTCATAAAGTTGTAGTTTTCAAGTTATTCAGTAGAGATTGTCTATTCGAGTCTTGAAATAATCCAAATGACTTGAGTGAAGGTGGAGCACTTGCTGTATTACCTGGTATTATCTTTCAGTTTTCTTTTTGAGAGAAGAAAGTCTATAGATATAATTTTAAAATACAGATTAAAAAAAAAAAGGTTAAATATCTCTGTAATTACTGGATCTATCCTCCTGAAACAAAAACTGTCATAAAGTTCAACATTTTCTCTGCATATATTAAAGGAAAAGTAACGTTTTTTTACAATCTGAGCCTTCTTTCGGCAATAAAACAAGTAGTTTTACTCACCCATAGCAGTTTGGTGTCAATTGGAGCAGTATCGCAGAACTTATGTTGTAGCCGTTCTGTTCTACTAATGATCCCGTATCCGTTAGCGTGAGTGCTCGGGGCACTGATTTGCGGTGTCCAAATAACACAAACTTTAGCACTTTTCAAATCACAGAAGATCGCTGTGTCAGGGTAGACTTTTAGTAGATTCCAAAACGGCCTGAAACCCGATATCGCAACAGAAAAGTAAAGTTCAGAGCGGTGTTAGCTTCTTTTGGACTAGCTGTGTTTACAAAACAGCTGCATGCGCACTGTCCTCTCTGATGACGTCATCAAATGAAACTATAGCTTGATATCGGTTTTCAGGCCGTTTTGGAATCTACTAAAAGTCTACCCTGACACAGCGATCTTCTATGATTTGAAAAGTGCTAAAGTTTGTGTTATTTGGACACCGCAAATCAGTGCCCCGAGCACTCACGCTAACGGATACGGGATCATTAGTAGAACAGAACGGCTACAACATAACTTCTGCGATACTGCTCCAGTTGACACCAAACTGCTATGGGTGAGTAAAACTACTTGTTTTATTGCCGAAAGAAGGCTCAGATTGTAAAAAAAACATGAATTTTTCCTTTAAAGATTTATGCAATTTTGAGCAACATTTCAGGCACAACACCAACAATAACATCACCATGGGGAAAAGAAAATTTCAGATCATGTACCTAAGAAGTGACCTAGTGCTCCTTTAAAGGTGCATTGTGGAATTTTTAAACATGTGTGACTGAAACAATACACAAGTCCAGGTATGTTTTTGATGAGGAAACAACATTATACATAGATTACATAGAAAATGGTGTAATATGAGTGCTCTAAAAGGTACACTGTGTAACCTTTTTGGTGAATGGTCCACCAGTTGCTTGTCTCCATGAAGATGTCATTGGTTTCCCTGGACAGTTTAGCATTATAGTATTTATTCAATAGAAATCATGTGTTGTAAATGTTAGTATTGTTTCATATTTTAGCTAAAATGGATTTTTAATGGGAGCGCTAGCCTCCAAAATAGGCTACGTTCAGACTACAGGGCTTAAAGCTTAATTCGGATTTTTTGTAAAATCAGATTTTTTTGCGAGGTTGTTCACATTTCCAATTAAATGCGACTTGTATGTGATCTCCAGTGTGAACTTTAAACACCCCCGAAGTGTCGCCTTGGAGGACACGATGACGTCACATGCAGCGAACGGGCTCAGTGTTTACGGAAGTCGCCTAAACATGGACACTAGCATTGAGCGCCTGGAGATTTTAAAGTTGCTGTTGTACCAGAGCCAGAACATGTGCAGCTTATTTTTTTCAGGGAGGAGATTGAGAAGGTGAAGGACAAGGTTTTTGGCGTTTTGTGGGTTCCTCTTCAGTAACGCAGCTATCCAGAAATTCTATCGGCTCAATATTGGCCTTGTCTCCTAAAATATGGTCCAGTTCTGTTCAGTTTCCACCTACTTCAGTGCAGAATAGTGACGTTTGTCACTTGTTGATGACGTGTAGGTCGGATGAATGCGACCTGGCCGTTCAGACTGAAGTCGCATGTCAAAAGATCGGATAGATCGGTTTTAGGACCACATATCCAAGTGGCCTGGGTCACATGTGAAAAAAATGTATCTGTGTTGTTCAGACTGTCATTAAAAGATCAGATACAGGTCACATAGGGGCAAAAAAAAAAATCGGATTTGGGTCATTTCAGGCTGCAGTCTGAACGTAGCCATAGTTATCAACTTAAAGCCCCAGTGTGTAGGATTCGTGGCGCATAGGTGGATGGTGCTATTGCACTTTCTGTTTTAGCTACGGCAGACCTCGGCGCGGCGCGCGGTCCCATTTTTTTTTTTCCCTCATGAAAACACACATTCCCGACCATGTACCATGACACTCTACACATCAAATGAAACCTTACAGTCTCCTCTTTTTGACTATGCAATTAATTTCCCTGCAAAACAATCACTCCCCGAGCACATGGGGCTTTTATACGGAAAAGCACAAAACGAGGTTAGCTTACCTTAGAATGCTTTGCACAGGTCAAACTCTGTATTTCACCATAAACTTTCTCTCAATTTGTCCGTAAGGATCCAGCGAATAAAATCCAGTAAAATAATTTAGTCCAAAACACGTGTTAGATCCATTACGACGTCTGATCCGGCAGCATGCTTGTGTTGTTTACCCAAAACCACGCGCCTTGCCGAAGGCGAAGGCGGAGCCCAAATGTCCTTCTGCGGCTCTCGTAGTTAAAATGGCTGCCTCTGCATGGGGAAGATCCCCCTTTTATGTGACTATATCTAAGTCCGAAAGAATACTTGGAAAACAATGTATTTTTGAATGGGTATCTTCAATTTCAGTAATTAACGGGTAAAAATCTTACACACTGTCCCTTTAACTAAGATGATAAACAGAGAAAATACCAATGTAATGTATACTTTTGGGTTGTAATAGTTCTTTTTGGTAGGGACTCGACTTTTGGAGGTCTGATCCCTGTTGTTGAAGCATCATCCTTAAAAACATGAACTCTTTCCGTGGGTCACCTATCGACAGAGCTGAGCTGTAACTTGACCTTGGAGCATCACCTTGTAAGAATCAGGATTTATTTGTCATTTCAGCTTACAAATTACACAGAAACAAAACACTGTCCTCAGGTCCCGGTTACAATCAGCATAGAAAACAATACAATATTTGAAAATATTGTATGCCAAGTGCGTTCTTTAATGGAGACAGATTCTAATGACGTGTGGACCACGTCAAACAGCGACGTCAGCTCCAGGTGGCAGATCTTCCTCCAGGAAAGTTACATAGTGCTGCTCAGAACGTCTCAGAATCCGTTGTCCTCCTGCTCACCCACACTTAGCCGAGTTTCCCGGGTGTGACGTGAGCGGGTGATTGTAATAATAGTACCAATCTTCACTAATGATACTGGCCTTCACTAACACTAATGCTAATGCTAATAATCACCTGTGTGGAGCTATTATTATCATTTCTGTCAAAATCATTTCAGACAAAGTAAGCCAACACATTGAGGACGCTCGGATCCAGTCACAGGCTACGTTCAGACTGCAGGGCTTAAAGCTCAATCGGATTTTTTTGTGAAATCCGATTTTTTTGCGAGGTCGTTCACATTTACAATTAAATGCGACTTGTATGTCATTTCCAGGGTGAACTTTAAACGCCCCAAAGTGTCCCACATGCGCCTTGGAGGACACGACGACGTCACGTGCAGCGAGTGTGCTCAATGTTTACGGAAGTTGCCTAAACGTGGACACTAGCATTGAGCATCTGGCGATTTTAAAGTTGCTGTCGTACCAAAGCCAGAACAGCTTATTTGTTTTAAGGATGAGATTGTGAAGGACAAGGTTTTTGGTCATGGCGTTTTATGGGGCAGTGGCAGCAATGTCCGTAGAAAGGAACATGTTGGTGCTGAGAGTGGCGGGATTGCTGTGCACTTCGCCGCTTCACTGACACGGAGTTCATACACAATTTTCGTATGACAAGAAGAACGGTTGTGTACATTTGTGAGCGCCTACTTGTACCACTCTCGCTTGTTGATGGTCAGATGAATGCGACCTGGCCATTAAGACTGAAGTCGCATGTCAAATCAGACCCCCCAGGATTTCGCGGGCATTTTTTGTGATTGTTGCGGGCTAAAATGCCTGAATTTGCGAGAGCTTTTCCAAAAAGTTGCGATGAAAGTTGAGGTCCTTTTAAGGTTTTTGTTGCGATTTTGTTGCGGGAGGAAGTAAAAGTTGCGATAAATAGTTGCGATTTTCGCTTTTTGTAATTAAAATTGAATTTGAATACTGAGTTATTACTGACAAAGAATAATACAAAGACACAGAGATTACAGATATGGTCCTAAAACAACCTTACCAACATCGAAAATAAATTACTACTAGGAGGGGAACTGTTTCGCCCGGTCTTGCAGTTTCGGAGCGTGGCCCGAAGGGCATGTGCGTCACACATTTCGCCAGAACAGCGGCGCGACGACTGCTGTCCCACTTCTTTTTTGTCCCATGCGCAGTTAACACGCGGTCCAAAGACCGCAGTCCTTAAGCGGTCCGCGGACTGCAGTCGGGACTGAGCAAGTGTGCACCGCCTTGACTGCAGTCTGAGCCCCTTCGGGCCGCGCTCCGAGCTGTGCGCTCTGGGAACTGGGACACGGCCGCAGTTTTGTTTCATCACACAGAAGTAAGGCAGAATGTTGCGGCTTCCAAACTCAAACCTTTTAGCCGTCGAGAATATGAGGTTGGGTCCTATGGCTCGCAGATTTGTGACGTGCAAAGAGGAGGCTGTGGTGACAGATACGCTGAGATCCAGATATGCGTTTTGTGCATTTATTACAAAAAGAGCGCACACAGCTATGACAGCGCAGCAGGATGAAATGGAACTCATGAAAACCAGCAGGATGAACAGATTAACGTGAAAGATGAATGAATGGTTTGCGTTCAACAAAAAATACGGCTACACCCCAACCCTGACTCTCTCCTCTGTGTGACAGGTGAGCGCGCGCTTTTACACGCACACACTTCCGTACGTGCACACACCCACACTCACGTGACCCACCGCCTCTGCCGCACACACACACACAAACGCACCGTGCACCTCATCTCAGTTATGTCTCCTACACAGAAGGAAGTTGGTCGGCGTTCAATACGTCGCCGATGATTGGTCAAAATGAGTAAAAATTGCGGAAAAGTTGCGGTGATTGGTCAAAATTGCAACACCGCCCTGAATTCGCGGGGATTGGCTGAAGTTGCGTTGAAGTTGCAAATCGCAACATCGCGAATTCCTGGAGGGTCTGTCAAAAGATTGGATAGATTGGTTTTAAGACCACATATCCAAGTGGCCTGGGTCACATTTGAAAAAATCAGATCTTTGTCGTTCAGATTGTCATTAGAAGATCAGATACAGGTCGCATAGAGGCAAAAAAATCGGATTTGGGTCACTTCAGGCTGCAGTCTGAGCGTAGCCATAGAAAACTTTATTGATCTAGTAGTATATAAAGTATATAAAAATTCTAACCAAAAAAAGTAGAGTGAAGATCAACACAAAACTAGCATGCTCATACACATGTCCTGATTATCAAACAATAACATGCGTTCTAATTAGATGCAGACAGTAAACCGCTGACTTATTTTGATGTCACGAGCTGCTTATACAACACAGACCGATTTGGGAAGCAGTCAGAGCTTTAAAATGGCATTCAGGTGTAACTGTACAAACGTGATCACTCTTATGATAATTGCTCTTCATTTTATCTAGAAATAGTTGGGTGATTTTTTAGCGGAGCAGGTAAATTGTGCGTGATGAGACTGAAATAACTCACAGTGAAATGGTGTGGAACGTGATCTGAGATGGAGCTGTGATGCTCAAGATATTTTTATACAGAATCCAACTGTTTACTGTTTAAATCCTCATTCAGACATTTCAGAAACTGGACTGCTACTGTTACTACTACAGTTATGCTGCTAGTTCTGTGCAGTAAATTCATTTGAATGGTGACTATAAACAATGCTTCAAAAGTAGTACTAAAATGATATTCAAATACAGTGGTACCTCACCTTACGAATGACCCAACAAACGAAAATTTCAAGTTACGAAACGCCTTCACGGTAAATTTTGGTTTCTAGATACGAAAGAAAATTCAAGTTACGAAACGCGAAATCTCAAAAATTCAAATAATGCGCGCTCAGCCACACACATTATACGCTTTTCTCAGACTGGATTTAAACTTTTCTCACATTTGTCTCTCGTTTAAACACTCAAACTTTCATAGATTTTCAACTAAATTATTAATAGTGAAGTGTGAGGGGAAGGAGGAGGGGGGAGAAGACTGCGCTCTGACTCGTGTGATAGCGCACATGACCCGGCGTGGAGCTGACAGCAGGTCTAGACCAAGGTCTAAACCTGGACTGAACCAGGACTAAACCAGGACTAAACCAGGACTAAACCAGGACTAGACCAGGTGGATTAAAGCAGCGAGGAGGGGACTGCACGCAGTCTGAGCGCATGAACGCATGAACGAGACCCAGGCAAGAGCCGCGGTGGTCTAGACCTCAGGTCTAGAGGAGGTCTAGAGAAGCCGCGGTGGTCTGGACTAAACCAGGACTAAACCCGGACTAAACCAGGAGGAGCCGCGGTGGTCTGGACTAAACCAGGACTAAACCTGGACTAAACCAGGAGGAGCCCACGGCTCTTGCATGGGTCTCGTTCATGCGCTCAGACTGCGTGCAGTCCCCTCCTCGCTGCTTTAATCCACCTGGTCTAGTCCTGGTTTAGTCCAGGTTTAGTCCTGGTCCAGTCCAGGTTTAGTCCTTGGTCTAGACCTGCTGTCAGCTCCGTGCCGGGTCATGCTGCGCTATCACACACGTGTCAGAGCGCAGTCTTCTCCCCCCTCCCCCTTCCCCCCACACTTCACTGTTAATACATTTTGTTGAAAATCTATGAAAGTTTGAGTGTTTAAACGAGAGACAAATGTGAGAAACACAGAACACAATGTTACACTATAAAAAAAAGTTACACTATAAAAAAAAAAACTTGGATCGGGGCCTTGGAACGAATCAGGCTTTTTCCATTGAAATAGCTACTCAACTTACGAATTTTTCACGTTACGAAACCACTTCTGGAACGAATTAATTTCGTAAGGTGAGGTACCACTGTATTGTGATAAAGTATATTTTTCAGAAAACTGTACGCATACTTTTACACAAGTTTTTAAGTGTCCATGGAAACAAGCAGTTGACTCCACCAAGCCAAGTATTTTGGTAGGGTTGTCAAAAGTAAAATCAGATTCTATTCGATACTAAAACTAGTATCAAAACTACTCTACGGCTCATTTGAGCAGATATCGATACTAAAAAAGCCATAGGACAGAAATGAACCTTGCCTGAAGCTTTAGAACAGGGGTGCTCAACCTTTTTTTAACCGAGATCTACTTTTGAGGCAGATTTGGGTCACTTCAGGCTGCAGTGTGAACGTAGCCCAAGATATGTGGTCCTAAAACCGATACATACCCGATCTTTTGGCATGTGACTTCAGTCTGAACGGCCAGGTCCCGTTCATCCAACCTGGGCGTGTTTCCTCCAGCGAGAGTGGTACAACTAGGCGCTCATAAATGTACACAAACGTTCTTCTCGTCATGCGAAAATAGTGTATGAACTCCGTGTCAGTGAAGCGGCGAAGCTCATAGCAATCCCACCACTCTTGGCTGCAACTCCGCACCAACATGTTCATTTCTACGGATGTTGCTGCCACTGCCCCGCAAAACGCCAAAAACCTTGTCCTCCTCCTTCTCCGTCTCCTCCTTAAAACAAATAAGATGTACATGTTTTGGCTCCAGTACGGCAGCAACTTTAGGCGACTTCTGTAAACATTAAGCACGCTCGCTGCACGTGATCTCTTCATTTCCTCCAAGGCGCATGCGGGCATTTAAAGCTCACAATGGAGATCACATACAAGTTGCATTTAATTGGAAATGCGTGAAAAGTCCCTCAGTCGTCCAGGTAGAATCCATGATAACAGGAGAAGTTCAATTTGTCAACTGGACAAAGTTTGTTTGGTTGAAAACGTTTCGCCGCTCATCCGAGAGGCTTCGTCAGCTCTAATAAGAATACTGGTAAGACACTTGCTTATATCTTGCTGTAGGGAGGAGCTACCTAGCTAACTACTTTCCGGAACTATCTCATTGGTTTCGGTCTTTTGTTTCTCTGGCGTCTAGCTGACAGTCCCTATTCATCCCTACACGCCTGTTTTTCACACCTCTGGCCCTGACCTGGCTAACCCTATTGTTTCCCTGTTTGTTTGATCTAGGCTTAATAATGGAATTGTAGATGGGATGCAAATTATGTCTTACTCCACCATTTCTGTTCAGAGAAGGATTCTCTTTTTTGACAAAAATAGCCTCTTTAACTCCCCTCTCAAACCAATTCTTTTCCCTGGCTAAGATCTGAACCTCACTGTCCTCAAATGAATGACCCGTGGCTTCTAGGTGAAGATATACGGCAGAAGACGGTCCACTCTGGCACGCCCGTCTGTGTTGGTACATCCTCTTGTGAAGTGGCTGCTTGGTTTCTCCAATATAGCGCTCACTGCAGTCTTCACTACACTGAATGGAGTAGACCACATTGCTTTGTTTGTGGCTCGGTGTTTTGTCCTTTGGGTGGACGAGTTTTTGTCTTAAAGTGTTTGTGGGTTTGAAATAAACTGGGATTTCATATTGTCTGAAAATCCTCTGTAGTTTTTCCGACACGCCGGCCAGGTACGGAATCGCTACCCCTTTCCTCCTGGGTTCGGATTCTCTATTATCTTGTTTCTTGCCCTTGTCTCTCTTGGTTTTGTTAACAGCCCATTTGGGATAACCACAAACAGAGAGGGCTTCCTGCACATGTTGTTCTTCTTTTTCCTTACCCTCTGTGCTTGTGGGAACCACTTGGGCCCTGTGTTGTAATGTCCGAATAACACCCAGTTTGTGCTGCAGTGGGTGGTGTGAATCAAAAAGCAGGTATTGGTCTGTGTGTGTGGGCTTCCTGAAGACTTCTACTTGGAGTCCCCGGTCTCCTCCTATCGTTACTGCACAATCTAAGAACGCCAATGTGTTATCCTTGGCATCTTCACGGGTGAATTTGATATGAGGATCTACAGAATTGATATGTGCAGTAAAAGGTTCCAAATCTTGAATTTTGATTTTTGTAAAATTATCATCAACATAACGACAACATAACATAACATAATTGGAAATGTGAACGACTTCGCAAAAAAATCGGATTTCACAAAAAAAAATCAGAATTGAGCATTAAACCCTGCAGTCTGAACGTAGCTATAGACACACATTTCTCGTGATCAACTGGTTGGGCACCCCTGATTTAGAATGATCTTGAGCTAGTATAGAGCACATAAACGAGTATACGAACATGGACCAATATGGAACCTACCTGGACACAGATATAAAGACATATAATATAAAAGAATATAATATAAATATAAATATAATATTAAAAAGTACTAGGATTTAATTATAATTGGTATTGAGTATTGCAACAACTCATTTTTTCATATAATTTTGTATTACACTCTGTAGATCATTAATCACAATTATAAACCGATACTTTCCTGATGGATGCAGACAGTCTTTTTTTCTCTCGCATTCCCTCGCTCCCTCGCTTGCTGCAGTGCATTGTGGGAGATGTGTTCCCTGTGTGTGCATAAAAAAGGGGGATTCTCCTCTTTCATGAATAAAGCATGAGGCTCCTCGCTCTTTCCCAGCCCCAGGCACCAAGCGCCTCTCGCTCACACTCATATTTTACCCCTCTTTCTCTCTCTCTCTCTTTCACTCTCTACCTGTCTCTCTACCTGTCTCTCTTTCTCTTCTTCTGCTTTAGGCACTAAGCTCATTTTTCTCACACACACACACACACACACACACACTCTCTACATCCCTCTATTTCTTCCATTTGTCTTTCTCTCTTTTTTCCTCTCTCTCTTTTTCTCCCTCTTTCTTTCTCTCTTTCTTTTTCTCTTTCTTTCTTTCTTTCTTTCTTTCTCTCTCTCTTCCTTTTTCTCTGTTTCTTCCTCTCTTATTCTCTCTCTTTCTCTTTTTCTCTCTCTCTGTCTTTCTCTCTTGCTTTTTTGTCTCTCTTTCTCTCCCTTTCTTTTTCTCTCTCTCTCTTTCTTTCTCTCTTTCCTTTTCTCTGTTTCTTTCTCTCTTTTTCTCTTTCTTTTCCTCTCTTTCCTTCTCTCTCTCTGTCTCTCCTCTCCACCCGTGTCTTCTGCTATAAACACTAAGCTCATTTTTCTCTCTCTCTCACACACACACACACACACACACACCCTATCGCTCTACATCCCTCTCTCTCTTCCACCACCCTCCTCTCTTTCTCTCTTTCTCTATCTCACCATCTCTCTCTTTCAATCTATAGCTATCTCATCTGCTTCTTCCTCACAACTCAGCCGCTAAGCAAGTCCATCGGATTCCTCTCTTACTTCCTTCTTACCTCTATTTCCTCGCTCTCTCGCTCCCTCGCTCCCTCGCTCCCTCGCTCCCTCTCTCCGCCACAGAGCACTTATAAACACAGACATGCACAGAGACAGTAAGATGAAGGTTTGACAGCCCCAAACAAACAGTCTGGTCCATTCCACATGTGAATTATTAATGCAGTGATGATGTGGAGCGCTTAGGCCGCCACTCTTAACCCTGAGCAAATGGAAAAGGACTAATGGAGGTTTATACAGAGGTAAACTATTATTTTATTTAGTTTTTTTTTTTCAATTAATTTAAATTATTGCTCTCAGGTGATTAAAATAAATAATCAAATTAATTACAGGATTTGTAATTAATCGCATTTTAATCGAGAGAGAAAGAGAACCCAACTTCTGCAAGTAAGTTCGGACGTGTTTATTGTTCAAATGATCCGTCAGGCTGGAGCAGCTTCTGTGATCGGAAAATTCTTTTTGACAAAAGCTCCAAATCATCGCGTTCTTGTTGATTGTCCCATCTTCATTGTTTTTATAAATAAACTTGCCGTTCAAAGGCTCTGGCAGTGATTTGCTCATCACACGCCAAATTAAAAATGCACGCGCATTGAATTGCCACTCATAAATGCGTTAATTTTTATAAAGCATAAATTTGCAGTGTAATTAATTAATCCAATTAACATGTTAAACTGACAGCCCTAATTTAAATTCATATTTTTGTTTTGTTGCATTTCTAAACCATCTGTGTACATGGTAGGAATAGGTAATAGTGATAGTATTTGCCCTTTGACTTTTATAATGCAGTTTTTTTTTTTTTTTTACCTGGTTTATGGTTTCATATCTCTGTAATTACTGGATCTATCCTCCTGAAACAAAAACTGGCATAAAGTTCAACATCTTCTCTGTATATATTAAAGATTGATGCAGATTTGAGAAACATTCCAGGCAAAACAACAATAACATCACCATGGAGGAAAGAAAGTTTCAGATCCTGTACCTAAGAAGTGACATAGTGCTCCTTAAAAGGAAAATTTACGTTTTTTTTTGCAATCTGAGCCTTCTTTCAGCAATAAAACAAGTAGTTTTACTCACCCATAGCAGTTTGGTGTCAATTGGAGCAGTATCGCAGAACTTATGTTGAGCCGTTCTGTTCTACCAATGATCCCGTATCCGTTAGCGTGAGTGCTCGGGGCACTGATTTGCGGTGTCCAAATAACACAAACTTTAGCACTTTTCAAATCACAGAAGATCGCTGTGTCAGGGTAGACTTTTAGTAGATTCCAAAACGGCCTGAAACCCGATATCGCAACAGAAAAGTAAAGTTCAGAGCGGTGTTAGCTTCTTTTGGACTAGCTGTGTTTACAAAACAGCTGCATGCGCACTGTCCTCTCTGATGACGTCATCAAATGAAACTATAGCTGGATATTGGGTCTCAGGTCGTTTTGAAATCCACTAAAAGTCTACCCTGACACAGCGATCTTCTGTGATTTGAAAAGTGCTAAAGTTTGTGTTATTTGGACACCTCAAAGTAATGCCCCGAGCACTCACGCTAACGGATACGGGATCATTAGTAGAACAGAACGGCTCAACATAAGTTCTGCGATACTGCTCCAATTGACACCAAACTGCTATGTGTGAGTAAAACTACTTGTTTTATTGCAGAAAGAAGGCTCAGATTGTAAAAAAAAAAACGTTAATTTTCCTTTAAAGCTGCATTTTGCTACTTTTCTGGTGGAGGGTTCGTCAAATGCTTTTCTCCATGGAGATGTCATGTCATGTCTGGAATGTTTCACAGTATGGCATTAAACCTTTCTTCATGCAGACCAAACCAGACTAAGTTACAGGTTAGATCTGTGGAGAGACGACCACGCTCACAGTCAGAAGGCCTGTTTATGTAAGAATTGTTGAGGTATAAAACCACCTGTAATTGAATAAATGTAAGGTAGAGCCGTTTAATGTCTTACTGTGGAACATTCCAGTCAGAGCCAATGACATATCCATGGAAACAAGCAGGTTGGGTCCCCAACCAAAAAGTTACACAGTGCACCTTTAATCTTGCATTTGTAAATTATGATTTTGTTCATGCACCAAAACTGACATTAACATTTTAGTCACCTTAACTTCCCTCACTCTTGGCCCATGTTGCCAGATAAATTGTAAAGTGCCCAAACTCGAGTCTGAGCCGAGGAGTTCTGAAGTGTTATCAGCTGAGGCAGGTCCAGTCAAACCTTTGTCACATCCTGCGGCTCTGGCATCTTTCACAGCTTATCTCCTCTCCTCTCTCCTTCTCGCTGCTCCTCTGTGCAGATAGAGCACGATGGACAGATCAGAACTCAGAAAGACTGTTCAGAAGAGACACGAATGTTGGAGGAAAGTATGAAGTTAGGAAATGGTTCGGCTACATGTACACTGCCTGTCAAAAGTTTGGACACACTTTTTCTTTTTTATTTCCATGGTAGAATCTCACTGAATGCATCAAATCTATGAATGGACCAAAAAAAAAAAAGCTTTGGATTTGAATATTTAAAAAAAAAAAAAAAAAAAAGTTATTTCTTTGCTAGATAATTCCTTACATCTCACTTCATATATTTCCTATCTTCTGTATGTATCTAAAACGTTGAAAATAGGAAACATAAAGAAAGAAAACACTGAGTGCGAGGGTGTGTCTACATTTTGATATTTGTATAGGTGTAAAAAGTTTTAGTTCCAGACTTTGACCACTCAAAATTGGTAAACATAAATATAATAATATTTGAAGTGGAACAACATTACAAATAGTCGAAAACTGAGTGCGTGCTGCCTCCAGTGGCAATTGCGATTTCAGGTACTACGTGACGTCACACAGAACTACCCTGATTACTCCTGCAGGGGCGGAGTTTGAAGTGTGGATACTTGTTTGACCAATCACACTGTTCCTTATAACCCCAGTGTAACGCTAATTTAAGGCTGGGCAATATGTCTGTGGCTAAGAATATTAGCGGGAACAGAAGAGTGTTTCTTGAAGGAGCCCGAGATGTGAATAAAGAACATACAAGAGGACAGTAGTTATTATATATTATATTATATTAGAGTGAGAGGCAATTAATAGTGCCATTTAAGACCTGACAAATTAAATACAAACAAAAAAGGTAACACAGATGTTCAAGTTTGTTGGGGGGAAATACGCTGAGTCTTTTAAAGAAAAATATCAGGTTTTCTCCACAAGAGTTCATCAGTGTATAATCCACAGTTCAAGAATCGCAAGTTATGATTCACGGTTCGAGAAGCAGCATGTGTAGGGGGCAAACCACGCTGTGCACTAGGGACCCCCCCTAGCGCACAGCGTGGTTTGTCGAGTTGAAATTGGTTATAGTCCATTGAAAGTGGATTCCATCCATGAAAAAAACCTGACCAAGAAGGCCAAAAACACATAAGTATTTCATTCAAAATAAACATTGTTACTGTTATAATATAACCCAATATGAACAAATTAAAATCAATTCCTGTGTAAACATACAATCAATCAAATTTATTTCTATAGCACCTTCCAACAACCAAAGCCGACCAAAGTGCTGTACAACATTAAAAACAAGATAAAAAGCTATACACATCATACAAATAGGTCAACAAACAAAACATACAGGGGAAAAATATACATAATCAGGGCAATAACCATTAAACAGGTCTGAATAATTTCTATAGTTAATTATTCATAATTAATATAATTAATTCTTCATTCAAAAGTTAATTTGAATTTGTTAAATAAATCATGTATTGGTAATCAATTACTATAGCAATCAAAACATTCAATTAAATTGTTAAAGACAAGTGCACTTAATAATCAAAATGTTAATTCCAAATACTGGTCAAAAGAGTTCATAAATAAAAGTGTTGCGCAACAAACATTGGAATAAATAAACACGTAGGTACATGTGAGTTGAGTTTGATGGCATACAAAACTCCTCAGGCAATTTAGGGGCGGTCCCGTGTATTTAACTTTATTTAAATCAAATTCAACTTCTTTACAATAACAAATATAAATACTGTAAAAGTATTTACCTTGATTTTCCCAGGATAAAGCTACACTCCGTGCACGGCGTGTACATGTACGGAGGTGCTATGGGGGATTTGAAAGGAGCAGTTAGTGACTTTGCTTAAAAACATTTTAGCTGCAGTTTCCACGGTTGTAATTTTCTATGATAGTTTCTTATATCTTGGCAAAGGTCTTAACTTAAAATGCTGAGTGAAGTGCGTAGTTTTAGAGAGTTCGGATACTTTGTTTGAAGATGGAGGGAAATAATATTGTGCAGCAGAACAGGAAGTGGACCCGCCAAAATAAAAGTCTCTGTATTAAACCGAGTTACACCAGACCCCGCCCCTCCTTCCCACTTCCTCTCCCCGGTAGTCCTTCAGGTACTGTCCTGGTTAGCAGCTCTGTTTGCAATGTGGGTGGAGTTTACGTGTTTAGTTTAACTGTATGTCCTCTGCAGATAGAGGACGCAAGTTTTTCCTCATTCTCTGTATATGGACGGGCCACAGGTTTAGTTAGTAAGAATTCAAATCAGAGAGAGTCCTTTTAGCTTTGAACCAACTGTATTTTTGGCAACCCAAATGAGAGACTAATGTGAGAACCATTCTATTTTCTTATTCAATAATTATCTTGAGAACCAAAACCCAAATTATAACATAAACAACTTGCCTATCATGTCCAATGTTTTTGTAATTAAGAATAAATCAGCAGTACAGTTGTTATCAGTAAAAGCTGTATTGGATATGAACATGTTTACATCATATCTGGGGACACAGTTTGGCCATGTTTTATGAAATTTAAAATCAAAATCTTACATACGGTTCCTTATATGTTCTTCAGTCGATAACATCTGCGTCTATAATATACAGTATATTTCAAATCTTTCTGATAGGACATTTTGGTCATCTGAGCTCATCGATACCGCCCGTGATGCATTCGAGTACGACGGTGAGTTCACGTAAAGGCCGAGATCGTACGGCTGCAAAGTGCCGAGGCAGATTCTAATTAAGAAGTGTGCATTAGGCCCTGATAGCTCCGTGTGATTGATACCGACAGAGGGCCAATGGACACGACGGGAGCTTTATGTCCAACTGAGAAGAGGAGGAGGTATGAATGTGGAGGAGAAACATATAGGGGAGGGTCATATAGAGAACAACTGGACCGAAGGTGATTTAAAGGTGGACTGTGTAACTTTTCCCATGGGATCCACTATCTTAAAGGTACCTCATTGTTTCCCATGTATTTGCCCCAGTACAGATATATCGAATCAGCAGCTCTTGAGGTCAAAATAAGTCTACATTTAATTAAAAGTGTCTCTAAAAGTTGTTAAAAATGCTTATGAACTCATCATGGTGATTAATTAGGACGCTTGCAATGTGCAAGGTAAGTGAGGAATAACTTTGGACCACTACAATTTGAGAAAAACCTCTATGTGTCCTGTATGCAGGCGTAGACACTGGCAACACAGGTTCAGTTGTGATTCAGTTGGGGTTCCTTTTATATTAAACGCAATAAGAAAACATTAGTACTTATACAAAAATACACACACACACACACACAAATATATATATATATTTCCATACTCGTTCACATATTGTTGCAGATACATATAGAGCGGTCCCTCGTTTATCGCGGTGGTTACGTTCTAAAAATAACCCGCAATATGCAAAATCTGCGAAGACGTCAGCTTTATATTTTACAATTATTCTACATGTTTTAAGGCTGTAAACGCCTCACCACACACATTCTACACTTTTCTCAGACTGGGACTTAACATTTTCTCTCTCGTTTTTCTCTCTCGTTTAAACACTCAAACTTTCGTAGATTTAAAAAAAAGTGTGAAGAACATGGTTATGGGGAGTTGTTGGCGCTCTTTTTTCTTTTGGGCGAGAAGATTCTTATAAACAGACATGCCACCTTTGATTATATTTAAGAAAGTTTTGTCAGAGAGAAAACTTGCAAACATACAGCACTCCAGAGTCACACTGTGATTAAACATTTATATAAATCTGGCAAACTGAACGCATTCTGTACTGTACAGGAGACACGGCACAGAGGAGAGTGACGGACAAATCTCAAAGGTCTAAAGTCCCTTAGCCAATCAGGACGCAGAACACAATGCACGTTGATACATTGTTAAAAAATTTGAATAAAAAAATCTACGAAACAGCGAGGCCGCGAAACAGCGATGCTACGAAAGGTGAACCGTGATATAGCGAGGGACCACTGTATACACCCTACATAAAGGTGAATTATATAGCTTTTTTGGTGGAGGTCTGCCACTTGCTTGTTTCCATGGAGATCTTTTTCTGCTTTTCCTGGAATGTTCCACAGTATAGCATCAGGCCAAGTTACAGGTCAGACCCCACTCACAGTAAGTACACAGATTTTGTTTTTGAGCCATGAAAACACCCATGAATGAAAATACTGAAGGGTGTTAATACTTGGGAACATTCCAAAGCAATTACATATCCATGGAGACAAGCAGGTGGTGGACCCTCTATTGGAAAAGCTTACATACAGCATCTTTAATATTTACTTATTACTTTAATAATAATTATTATAATTTCCGCTTCTGTGCTGTACCGGATTTTTACTATCTTAAAAACGAGAAAAACAAAACTAGTAAACATCCTATATTGCACAAAAAAGGATTCGTATGAGATTAAAAAATAGCACAATATGGGTGCTTTAATATTTTGCAGCGGTCCAAAGATATTCTTCACTTACCTCAATTCCTCATTTAAAGGAAAAGTAACATATTTTACAATTTGAGCCTTATTTCGGCAATAAAACAAGTTGTTTTACTCCGAGATTTATCCATAGTTTACAGCTTTGCGTTCCATGTTTGGGTCCCGGGAGCTGAGAGCACAGTCCGCGCATGCGCACTGGCGTCCTCATCTACTCGAAACTATGGCTAAATCTCGGATTACAGGCCACTTTTGACCAAACGAAATTGTAGACTAAAGACATCGAGCTTCTATGATTTGAAAAGTGCTAAAGTTTGTGTTATTTGGAGCCTGCACGGGGCATATTACATGTTCGGGGAATGCCCCGAGCCATGGCTTTAAGTCGCGCTAGGCTAACGGTGTTAGCCTAACGCTAATCTAAAACATCTCCGGAAGTGCTCCATATGACACCAAAGTGCTATGGGTGATTAAAACAACTTGTTTTATTACTGAAATAAGGCTCAAATTGTAAAAAACGTTACTTTTCCTTTAAAATCAGGCACAGGTCCTTTAACATAGCCTTTTTTCACTTTTTTATTAGAAAGTTACTAAAGTAAATCAACAGTACTACCCACATCTGGAAGAAGAAAATTCCAAAGTTTTCCCATTTCCAAATGATTTAAAGTTATCTAACAAACTTAGCCATCAGTTACAGTATTATTTGGTCTTATTCCAGCCCCGTTGCTCCTGTCAGCCTGATCCTCGTCTTTGTAAAATGTGATCCCTGAAGTAAAGCTGTTTGCGGTCAGCTTGTGGTTTTACACTGTACGGAAACGGTCTAGTTCCTGGAGCGGAGACAGGATCCATACATTCACACAGGGACATGGGCTTTAATGGAACTGTCTATCACCTGAAGAGACATGAGGCCCGAGGCAGGAGGAAAACAATGTAAGAACAAGAGTGTGTGAGTGGGAGAATGTACAGGAGTAATGATGTTTCAAAGACAGGCTGGGAGTATGATGGAAAATATAATGATTTTGTCATGGGAATAAATGTTATGAGTGCAATTTTATGTCTAAATTCCAGACAAGCATTTATAATTAATAATATCAAATGTAAATGTTCACTTATAAATGTAACTTTTCCTTGTCTCCATGGAGATTTTATTGCTTAGTCTGGATTGCTTCATAGTATGGTATTAACTTATCTATCGTACATTACCCCTAGAACACTTTCGCTATAAAATGTAACACCATCATTTTTACCCAATATAATATACCCAACAAAAAGTACTTGTCATGAAAAATAGATCAAAATATGACAACACATGATAAATTAGAGTGTTTTTATTTTATTTTCAACTGTGGTATGTGTAACAAAATGGGGGGAAAAAAACAAAAACATAGGAAGACCCTAAAAACATGCTCAAAAATTACAGAAAAATTAGGGATTTGAGAACAAAAAATTCCTAAAAAATAAATAAATAAATAAATAATGATACTGGAAACTTGGTGTTTGTTCCACCCATTCCTGGGACATGTGAGACTTTCCTGGTGAAGGACAGACTCCTCGACACACGAACAGTTGCAGGAGAGAGGAACAAAATATAGTATTTTTTCAGTGGGTAAAAATGACCAGTTGATTAAAGGTCCCATGGCATGAAATTTTCACTTTCTGAGGTTTTTGAACGTTAATGTGAGCTCCCCTACCCTGTTTAGGCCCCCCCTCCCCATGGTTAAAAGTTGTGAAATGTCTAAACTGAGCATTTGCGATCCTTTTCTGCATTAGAAAAAATCGGAGCTCAAACGGGCGATTTTGAACAAGGCACCTTATTGACGTCAGATCGAAAAAAGAAATGCAAATGCAGTTCCACCCCCGTCTGTCTGTACTCAGCGTCTCTGTAAATCACGCCCAGAGAGTTTGGACTGCGAATGCGCTAGGCAATGCGAAATGCATTTTTTTATTTGCCTGGAGGCACGTCCGAGTGTTTCTAGGCTCGGAAGTCCTTTATCTGAGCCTCTGGACCTTTGAACAGCAGTGGTTTAATTTTATTTTCTGTGGAAATGTGTTTATTTTTCAATGGAACGCTTCAAATCTCTCCCCCCGTGCAAAAACAAGGAAATGGATCAGCTGTGAGCTACAGCGGAGAGCGGAGAGTTTGGCCACGCCCCCACCCTCTACTATTGGCCAGCTCTTTTCTCCTCATTTGCATTCAAGCAACAACGCCCATTATGGAGTGTTCAGAGAGAGAAAAATTACTCTTTCTCATCTTATCTCTGTTTCTCATGCACTGAGTGTTGATTTTGAAGAAGGATTCATTTACAGTATTAGGGAACCATTAAGGAGCCATATAAAGGCATCAAGAAGTACCATGTCATGGGATCTTTAAAATATTGTTTTCACCATAAGAATTCCCTTTGAAATCACCACTTTGTGATATTTACTCATAACCACTGCACTAAATAAAGATAGATACACATTTCAGGACCACTCTTACTTACCTATTCCTTACATCATTACATTCTTACATTCCTCTTTCACTATTGCCGGCTGAAAATCAAGCCTGTAGGAAAAAGTGGGCTTTGGGGTAGGGAAACACCTACACCTTCAAAGATTTCAAAAACAATGGTGATGCTCCCCAGGGACCCACGACACTCAGAAAAATGCAACATATTGAAAATCATGTAAATAATTTTGCTCGGGTGAAAATCACTGACGATAGTGCTCTAAGGTTAAGGGGGTATCATACATAATAGACTAATCTTCCTTCATCAAAAACAAGCCTGAAGAGGTTTTAGGGGCCGTTTAGACGAGGACGATTGCGATTGAAAACGACAAAATATTCTATCGGAAGTGTCTTTCGTTTACACGGCAACTGCGCCATCGGGCTCTGAAACCACAAAAATCTGAAGACTCCTTCCAGAGTGTGGAGTTCTGAAGACGGCCCGGGTCGCGTCTCCGTCTAAAAGGCAAGAAGCGCAAAACATGTTCACGTCGCATACACCTGACGTCACACTGGACGCGCCAAGCCGGTAAAAACAATAACAATACGTCGCAGGCGACAGAGGTGAGTTTGGACAAGACCGGGCAGAACCAGTCAGTGGTGGGACAATTTTGAGAATGGATTAGTTGATGACAGTGCTTGGGTGGAAAACTTCAGAATGACTAAACAAGCTCTTGTTGCATTAAGCGAAGAGCTCCGACCCGACATTGAGGGCAACACAATCGTAATGAGAGCCCCTGTCGGTGTCCTGAAAAAGGTCGCTCTGACATTATATTAGCGACCTGGCATGCATATACAATCGAATTCGCCCACTTTTGCGTCTTCTTATAAACAAACATTTCCTGTTGAGAACGCTCGTCTAAACGCGGATAAAAAAAAATTGAAGACGAGACGCCACTTTTGCGTCTTCTGTTTTGATCGTTGCCGTATAAACGTAGCCTTAGATGCCATCCATGCAGGTTTGAGTAATCTAGCAATCTCTCCCGGGCCCTATTGAAACCCTCCTTATGGTTAGCAGTTATATTCTGTGCAATGCTCAGCCCACGAGCCTACTTCATCCATGCTCCCACATGACAATTATCCATAAATATACAAAAACATGATACAAAACAATACAACTACACAAACCTGATGCGATGTGCAGTAGTTTCATTAGTGGGATGCATGCTGATTGGATTGTGCTCTGAAGGGGGAGTGACTTAGCACAACGAGCAAAGGGAGAGGGGACTCAAAAACTAAAGTAAAACTCATAAAGCATGTCAATATGTTGTCGGTTACAACAGGTAACACGGTGATCTAAATATTATGTGTTAGCAATTAATAGCATAATATTATCCACACTTTAAAGGGCCCATATTACGCCATTTTCTGATCTATGTTATAATGTTTCCTCATCAAAAACATACCTGGAGTTGTGTTTTGTTTCATTAGAAAACACTCTGTTCCACCTTGTGATGTCATGTGGTTATACAGGAAGCGCTCCACTGTATTTTCAACTCCATACACCTTCACTGGAATCATTTGGATAATTTCAGCCCTGGATCTGCAGGTAGCTACTGGAAAACTACTGGTTTTCATGACATCACAAGGTGGAACAGGATATTTTGAGTTTTGGAAACATAGACTAATAATAAAGGATCACTCAAACATGTGTGAATGAAACAAAACACAATTCTCTGGAAAAAAAATAAGAGACCACTGCATTTTTTTCTGAAATCAGCATCTCTACATGTATTACAGCCATTCCATTCCAGCGTCTGTCGAATTCCAACACAAACACAAAGCTGAGCTACTTCAGTTCTTGCACCAGGAGTGGAATAAAGTCACCCAAGAACAATGTGAAAGACTTGTGGAGAGCATGCCAAGACGCATGAAAGCTGTGATTAAAAATAAGGGTTATTGCACCAAATATTGATTTCTGAACTCTTCTTAAAGGGATATGCCACCCCCAGGTCAAATTTGGGCATCTCCCCACAGTCCAGAGACTAAAACAAGTGATGAAAAGCGTTTTCCTGCTCACCCAGCCATTGTCCGAGTCTGTCGCCACTGACTGCCGCGCGAGCTGCTGCTCCTCCGCCTTAGACTGGAGTCTAACGTCGCCAGAGAAAGATTTCGGCCAAAAGGAATTAATTTGCTTGATGCATTTCCCAATTACTTTCTGTGTAGTGCGCATTCATATCGAGTGCAAATAAATGTGCAAATCAACACGGAGAGCTTGCCTTGGTCATTTTGGGTGGGAACTATTTTTCAGTGCGGAAGGACATGGCCGAATCACGCACCACGTTGTGCAACAGGGGAACTCCCTTCCCGGTGCGTAACTGGGATTCCCCTGGCAGCGTGCTGCGTGATTCGGCCATGTCCTTCCGCACTGAAAAATAGTTCCCACCCAAAATGACCAAGTCAAGCTCTCCGTGTTGATTTGCACATTTATTTGCACTCGATATGAATGCGCACTACACAGAAAGTAATTGGGAAAAGCATCGAGCAAATTAATTCCTTTTGGCCGAAATCTTTCTCTGGCGACGTTAGACTCCAGTCTAAGGCGGAGTAGCTGCAGATACCGCGGCGGTCAGTGGCGACAGGCTCGGACAATGGCTGGGTGAGCAGGAAAACGCTTTTCATCACTTGTTTTAGTCTCTGGACTGTGGGGAGATGCCCAAATTTGACCTGGGGGTGGCATATCCCTTTAAGTGTAAACATTAGTATTATGTTGTTTTAAAATGAATTTGATCTTGTTTCTTTGCATTGTTTGAGGTCTGAAAACGTGTATCTTTTTTGTTATTTTGACCACCACAAATAAATGCTCTAAATTATAATATTTTTATTTGGAATTTGGGGGAAATGTTGTCAGTAGTTTATAGACTCAAACAAAAATGTTCCTTTTGCCCAAACACATACTTATAAGTAGTAAAATCAGAAAAAATGGTAATTTTGCAGTGGTCTCTTATTTTTTTCCAGAGCTGTATGTTTTTGATGAGGTAACAACATTCTAACACAGCTAAGAACTCACAATTTTCCATAATATAGAACCTTTAATCTTTTAACTTATTTTCATGCAGTACTGTCCTCTCCTATATCCCCTCTACTATTTTCATAACGAATGCCGTCATGCACTATCAAACTATTACACTGCATAAGTCCATAAATCTCCACTGGCTAGCATGCTAATTCCCATTATCACGCATGCTAGAGGTCGGACACGCTCCGCTCTCGTCTGCCGCACTCCGTCACCCCGACGTGTGGATCGATATTCCGAACAGAGAAGAGGGCTGCGGCGTTCCCGGAAATGTCTGGTGATGGACAGCTGGATAATGATATAAGCAGACGTGAGATGGGATCGAGAACGCAAAGAAATGCATTCTGGGACATTCACCTTGACTTTGTTTCATGTCGCCGTGGATACATGTTTAGATTTAACCTCCTCAGATAAGATCGGCCTGTCACTACACTGTCTGCCGGAGTTTACATTAGTGTAATAGGAAGGGGATGGGAGTGCATGGGAATGGTGTATTCAAGTGGGTTGCTATGTCATTAGTGGTATTACATAAGACGCTCGGGAATACAAATGCGTTTCATGTCCTTGCAACGGAGAGTTACTAAAACTACACTTAAAGGTGCATTGTGTAACTTTTCTAGTGGAGGGTCAGTCAAATGCTTGTCTCCGTAGAGATCCATCTATTTTCTTTCGCTTTTCCGAGGCTGGGCATGGGGGCAGCAGTCTACTTTTCTCCGTGGAGATGTTATTCCTATGTCTGGAATGTTTCACAGTATGGCATTAAATCTTTTTTATCTTCATGGAGACCAAACCAGACCAACTTACAGTGCGGATCTGTGGAGAGGCAACCCCGCTCACAGTCAGAATTAATGTTTTTCTAGGTATTTTTGAGCTATAAAACCACCTGTAATTGAATAAATGTGATCTAGAGCTGTTTAATGTCATACTGTGGAACATTCCAGGAAGAGCGAATGCTGGCGCGTTTTTTGGCAGCCGCTGCTCGTATGGATTATGATTTTTTTCTGATTACCGCATTGTTTACGGACTTTGCATTTGTGGTCTACGTGTGGACAGTTAATACATCTAACCATCACACTACCTGATCGAACTGTCAATAGTGTTGATGTGTGTTAGCGACGTTTAGCTTACCTGCTACCTGTTGCTTTCCTCCACATTTAAAGTCCAACTTTAACTATGTTGATCTCCTGTGTGCGGCTTGTCCTAAGCTGGTTCATCCTGTCTGTTATCCATCATTCTTCACAAGCACTGTTCCAGTATGCACCCTCGGAGTTCTTCCTCTATAGAAGTTCATATAATCCACCAGCGCCTGCTCTACTCCAACACCCGGACATACTGTATGTGCCCCGGCACAGAGTCACACATCGGGGCGCACGAAGAAACTTCGAATATGGCGGTTCCAGCACCGTCCAGTCCTTCTGGTCTCTGGCCCGTCACCCCCGGAGACACACGGGACGACGCTCGGACTCCTCGGTGCTAACCCGTGTTCCGAGGTCGGCTGGTGTGGCTGGCGCGGCTGCCCGGCTCAACAGCACACCGGTCAAAGTCGGGCTTCTGAATGTCCGCTCCCTCACGGGCAAGGGCCAGCTTGTCCAGGACCTCCTCGCGGACCACCGGATGAACTGTTTGGCGCTGACAGAGACCTGGCAGCAGCCAAGCGATTACACCGATCTCAACGAGGCCACTCCACGAGGGTTTGTTTACCAGGCTGAACCGCGTGTGTCTGGCAGAGGAGGCGGGGTCGCGCTCATCCACCGCGATGACTGGAGGGTGGTGCCTGTGAGTGTGCCTACCTGCCACTCGTTCGAAACAACTGTCTGTCAACTTTCTGGACCTATCCCCACCATCATAGCCACAGTTTACAGACCACCAAAACAGCACACGGACTTTATCACGGACATCGCAGCATTTTTATCTCACCTCATCACACTGTCACCACACGTAATAGTCCTGGGAGATTTCAATATCCATATGGACAATTACAACAACCCACTCACCAAAGAATTCACCTACTGTCTGGACAGTTCTGGTTTTAAACAATATGTTAATTTTCCCACACATAACAAAAAGCACTCCTTGGATTTAATATGCTGCACTGGAATAACCCCTTTGGACCTTCAAACCCACTACATCCCCTTCTCTGACCACCTGCTAATTTCATTTGACATCAACCTGTGCTTCAAAAAATCCAACCCACCCCGCACTATACAGTTCCGTAACATCAAGGCCATTAACCCGGACCATTTCTCATCACTCATCAATAACCTCCCCAGTGTTGAGGGCCTCTCTACAACAGATGAGTTTCTCACACATTACAACACACACCTCCCCCATATACTCAACACCATAGCCCCACTCAAAACCCGGTCCGTCTCATTCACTCACTCTGCACCCTGGTACACCCCCGCCCTCAGACACCTCAAAACACAAGGCCGCAGATTGGAGAGACTGTACAGGAAAACCGGACTCATCATACACAAAGACATGTTCACCTCACATCCTCCATTACAAACAGTCCATATCTAGATGCCAGAGAAACAAAAGACTGAAACCAATGAGATAGTTTCGGAAAGTAGTTAGCTAGTTAGCTCCTCCCTGCAGCAAGATATAAGCAAATGTCTTACCAGCATTCTTATTAGAGCTGACGAAGCCACTCGGATGAGCGGCGAAACAAACTTTGTCCAGTTGACAAATTGAATTTCCTTTTTTATCAAACAGTCCATATCCACAGCCAGATCCACATACTACTCTAATTTAATCAGTTCACATGAAGGTAACTCAAAAACACTATTCTCACTCCTCTCACAGATCACAAAACCCCCGGACTCACTTCCACCTCACCTCTATTCCTCCAAATTCTGCAATAACCTGGCTGCTTTCTTTACCACCAAAATTCAACTGATCCACCTGCAACTTAACCCCTCTGTTTCAAACCCACCTGTTTCATCTTCCGTATCCCCAACACACCTGCTTTCTTCTTTCACCCTGCCCTCCGTCTCCCAAATCTCCACTCTCATTCAGAACTCCAAATCCTCCACCTGTCAACTAGATCCTCTCCCTACTGTCCTCATCAAAACCTCCATCCCTGCACTGTCCCCCCTCATAAATAATATCATTCACTCCTCTCTCATCTCCACTCTCAAAACCGCTGCAGTCACTCCAATACTCAAAAAACCCGGTTCTGATCCCTCTGACCTCAATAACTTCCGTCCTATTTCAAACCTACCCTTCATTTCCAAACTTCTTGAGAAAACTGTTGCTGCCCAACTCCACACCCATCTTTCCTCCAATAACATCTACGAACAATTTCAATCTGGCTTCCGTCCCCTCCATAGCACTGAAACTGCCCTTCTGAAAATCACTAATGACCTCCTCCTCTCTGCTGATTCTGGTTCACTCTCCATCCTCCTCCTGCTAGACCTCAGTGCAGCATTTGACACCATTTCACACTCCATCCTCCTTGACAGACTTTCCTCCATTGGCATCTCTGGTACTCCCCTCTCCTGGTTCCACTCCTACCTCTCACACCGCTCCCAGTTTATTCAGCTCAAGTCATTCACCTCACACCCCTCCCCTATCACGTCAGGTGTTCCTCAGGGTTCTGTCCTCGGTCCTCTGCTATTTTTAATCTATCTTCTCCCCCTTGGTTCCATCTTTCACTTTCACTGCTACACGGATGACACCCACCTCTACATCTCCACTAAACCCAACTCCACACTTCCACCCTCCTCTCTGACAAACTGTCTCACAGAAATACAAACCTGGTTCACCTCAAACTTCCTCAAACTTAACGACAATAAAACAGAACTTCTCCTCATCGGCACCAAATCCACCCTAAGCAAAATAAATCCTTTTTCCATATCCATCGACGGCTCCTCAATCTCCCCCTCCCCTCAGGTAAAGAGTCTGGGTGTCATCCTCGACAGCACACTTTCCTTCACCTCCCATATCAACAACACCACCCGGTCTGCCTACTTCCACCTCAGAAACATCCACCGCCTCCGTCCCTCACTCACTCCACACACCACCGCCATCCTCATCCATAGCCTGGTCACTTCCCGTATGACTACTGTAACTCTCTCCTGTTCGGTCTCCCACAAAAATCACTCCATAAACTCCAACAGGTTCAAAACTCACCCGCCCGCACTATCACACACACACCCTCCCATCACCACATCACACCTGTCCTGCAACAGCTCCACTGGCTCCCCATCACACACCGCATACACTACAAAATCATACTCCTCACTTACAAAGCCATCCACAACCTCGCCCCTCCATACCTGTCTAACCTCATTCACATCTCCACACCTGCCCGCTCCCTCCGCTCCTCCTCCTCCCTGCACCTCACTGTCCCTCCTGCCCGTCTCGTCACTATGGGAAGCAGAGCCTTCAAAACTCATCTGTTTAGAAAGGCCTTCTCACTCTGACCACTCTGACCTTAACTGCACTGTCTTTTAATCTGTATCTGTTTTTTAAAATGTATTTTTACACTGTTTTTATTTTGTTTTATCTTGTTTTATTATGTACTGTATTATTTAATTAATGTATTTAATATCTTGATGTACGGCGACCTTGAGAGCCTTGAAAGGCACCTAACAAATAAAATGTATTATTATTATTTATTATTAAGAGCAGTGATATATCCATAGAAGCAAGCAGGTGATAGTGCCCCAACCAAAAAGTTACATTGCACCTTTCTGCCAGATCTAAACCTGGACCAAACCAGATACACTCACTGCGTGCACATGGACGAGTGAATCCGATTGCAAACGGATTGGGATCGTGTCGGATTCATGTGCACAGGCTAAGGACCGTATAGGGATTGGTTTCTGGAATCCGATTGGAACCCCTGGCTTAGGCCGATAGTAATCCGCTTGGTGCCGCCTTGTGCACGATATCAAATTGGATTGGCGTACTGCGCATGCACCGGAATTTTTGCCAGGGATTTCACCTGGAAGTGGCAGGAGGCGCCGACGCCTTCATAAGTAGCGATTGTTGCCGGAAAAGTCTGACGAAATCATGGCTGCGAAGAAAGAATGCACAACACGTACACCAATGCTGCTCCGTCAAAATCCTCAAGTGCCATCTTTGTATACCGCCACATAGTTTGTTGTGTTTTTATTGAGTAGCCATCACCTGGAAGTAGTTGGACTACAGCGCCATATAGCGGAGCTGGCCAGGTCGCTGACCATTATCCGATTACACGAGCTTCATGTGCACTCGGACTGGAAGACAGACAGATTTAGAGAAATCCAATCCGATCCTACCATGTGCACGCAGTCACTGTAGAAAGAAATGGATTAAGGCAGGTCACCCACAACATCCAGTGCCAGCCAAATGAAGCTCATGAGGCTATTTTGGAGGAGAGTTCCATATTAGGAATAGGAATGTATTTACTGAAAAATAGCAAAAATAAAAATCAGGATCGTGTAGAGAGGATTAATACAAACATCTTAAGACCAAAATGACGAGGCTCACAGCAGCAGTTACAGAGTCAGGGGTGATGTTTTTCAACGTAAAGTCAATTGGATCCAGAGTCAATGGAGCCGGAAGTGCCCTATGAACACTTCCATTTGGAACGTGGCGGCTAGCGGGTTAGCTGTTTCCGTATATATATATCCTTGATATCTATATCTAGAACAGTACCAAACCAAGATAAGTGAACCCTTAAATACCATTCCAATCTTGCTTTATTGATACTTTGCTGTAACATCATGCTGGAGGTGTACTTCATGTATGTCTATGGTGGAATGTTCAGCATGATGGCGCAATGTATACATGAGCAGACATCCCAAGTCTCCCGGGAGTCTCCCGGAAAAGTATAGTGGCTCCCTGATGCCCGCGTGTCGGATAAAATATCCCGGATTTTAGACAATGTGAGTTTTTTTTGTTTTGTTTTGTTTTTGTTTTGGACTGTGCAGAGCGTGCACGCAAGATAATAACTCTTGTATCATGCACGGACTACTTCAAACGGAATGCGCACGAGAGAGAGAGAGAGAGAGGAGAGAATGTGTGGGACCTGTGTGTGTGTGTGTGTGAGTGTGTTTAAGCGAGCGCTGGCCAGAGAATGCGCTGATTGGTTACACTCAGCAAAACTAGCCAATCAGCTTTCAGTGTGGGCGGACTTCAATTTACTTTCTCAGAAGTTATAATTTAGTGCAGCGAGATGGCAGAATCTAAAAAACGAAAATACAAAACTCATTTTACGGCAGAATATACTAAAGAATATACTAAAATATATCCCTGTCTGATTAGGGTGAAAAATGATGACACTGTGGTGAGGTGCACTGTGTGTAAAATAGGCTGGTGACAGGTGTTTTATGCAAACATGGACATATATTTGAAATGTTTAAACACAAATAACATATTTTATTTTAATTTTTAATTTAATTTTAATATTTAATAATTTAAAGATCCCATGACATGGTACTTCTTGATGCTTTTATATGGCTCCTTAATGGTTCCCTAATACTGTAAATGAATCCTTCTTCAAAATCAACACTCAGTGCATGAGAAACAGAGATGAGAAAGAGTTTTTTTTCTCTCTCTGAACACTCCATAATGGGCATTGTTGCTTGAATGCAAATGAGGAGAAAAGAGCTGGCCAATAGTAGAGGGTGGGGGCGTGGCCAAACTCTCCGCTCTCCGCTGTCAGCTCTCAGCTGATCCATTTCCGTGTTTTTGCACGGGGGAGAGATTTGAAGCGTTCCATTGAAAAATAAACACATTTCCACATAAAATAAAATTAAACCACTGCTGTTCAAAGGTCCAGAGGCTCAGATAAAGGACTTCCGAGCCTAGAAACACTCGGACGTGCCTCCAGGCAAATAAAAAAACGCATTTCGCATTGCCTAGAGCATTCGCAGTCCAAACTCTCTGGGCATGATTTACAGAGACGCTGAGTACAGACAGACAGGGGTGGAACTGCATTTGCATTTCTTTTTTCAATCTGACGTCAATAAGGTGCCTTGTTCAAAATCGCCCGTTTGAGCTCCGATTTTTTGTAACGCAGAAAAGGATCGCAAATTGGGATGTCTGCATGAGCAAACGCAGCCTGTTTTTAGATGTCTGAAAACTCAAGAAAAAACATTGTCAATTTGATTCAGGAACCTGTGATCAAATTGACCTTCCATGGTCTTGTGTTTGATTTTCGACAAAAATGGTGCGTGTAGCTAATTCTAGCTAGCTTATGACTATTGTTATGTGTGAGGGACATGTTCAACAGCACAAACCATCTCATCTGTTACAACTGACAACAAGTCAGATCCTTCTGGTCAGATTGCATTAAAACAAATCTCAAAGTCTAACATGAGTAACAGAGCTTCAGACAGAGCAGTGCCTATAGGTAGCATCTCGCCCTTAAGAAATATTGATGACATCAGCTGCTAAGTATCAATTACAGTGTTTCTGAAACAAAGCACTAATTTAGTTTAGTTTAGTCTTTATTTGAAGGGACAATGTACAGAGACATTATGTACAAAGACAGAGATGTTCTGCACCAGAGTATAGCTACAAAGCTCATTTCCATCCGCAGTCCCTGGTTACATGGATAAAAAACAACGGTCTATGTCAATAAAAGCAATCAAAGATTTTCTCTCTTAAACACACACATACACACACACAGCATCACACATTTAACTTTGACACACATCTCATTACGCAGTAACACAGCAAAACATAATATACACCCACTAACATGAACCCAAAACACACAATCACACACATCCATGTACTATTTACACACCATATCATTCACAATAACAATAACACATAAAAACATCATTCTTATATTTGATCTCAATGCTGGATTAACGGATTAACGGATTCACTACTGTATAACCTGCTGGTTAACGTGGTGTGTGCTGGCAGTTTGGATTATTCCACAGCCACTTTTTCACTTCTGTGGAAAAGGTGGAATAGTCCGTTAGATTTATGAGATTAGTTGGTGTATCATTCCAGTCTTTAATGGCTCTGTAGGAAAAGGAAGATTGTGCAAATGTTGTTTTGAGTTTTGGTATATTGCAGTGGCTGTTGGTGGAAGCTCGTGTGGTTCGTGTTGTTACTGTGGATGTGTACTTGATGAAGTTCTTAAGAGGAGCTGGTGCAGAGTTATTTAGTATTTTGTGGGTCATTCTAATTGAGGCATATTTCTGAATATTGTTGAAGTTTAAGAGTCTGTATTTTTGGAGGATTGTGCAATGATGGTGTTGTCGCGGCTTCTTGTCTAAAATTTGGAGTGATTGTTTGTGGAGTGATTCTAAAGGTCTCAGTGTGGTTTTATTGGCCTGGGACCAGCAGGTTATACAGTAGTGAAACCGGGACATAATCATGCTGTTAAAATAGATTTGGGCTGCCTCTAGTGTCACTGAGTTTCTTATACATTTGAATGTTTTGATATTGTATTTTAAGCTATGGCACATTTGTTTTATGTTTTTTGAAGGTGAGATGTGGGTCCAAGATGACGCCCAGGTAGCGATACTCTTTTACATTTTGTATTTTTTCTCCGTTCACAGTTATGTTTGGGAAGGATGATTTCTTATTGTTATTTACAAAGTACATTGTGGCGGTTTTCTTGATATTTAATGTAAGGCATGAGTCAGTTAGCCATTTGGAGACTTTATAACGATGTGTTTGTCCACGTTTGAGTTTATCGTTATTTTGAACCACTTTACTTATGGTAGTCTCGTTTTAGACCTGGGTTAGTTTTATTTTAGGTCTAATATAGTCTGGGTTTTGATTTTAGCAGAACTCAGAGACATCTGGGTCAAATCTTTCAGTCCTTTAGTCTATGGATCAAATCTGTATTCATTTGTTTTCCCTGGTTATAATCTGAGTGGTGGTATTTGCACAGACAAATGAATCATGAAGACAATTAATTTCTGATGCATTTCTTTTTATATACTTGCCAGCTCGTCTCAAATGTTCAGTGTGATTAGCTTTAAGGCACAGAGGCGAGCAGAGCATGGGTGAAAAACTGCTGACTGCATGTGGTGTTCTGCGGAGCCGAATCAGAAGGGAACAAGCAGAAATCATTCAAATCATCTCACATTCACATCCCCCCTGCCCTGATTATACTAGAGGGACTCAGAGGAGGGACGAGGAGGGAGAAACTCTTCATAAACATCGATATTTATTGTGGAATGTCGTGGATTTTTTTTAGACTCACAGATGCTTTATCATTACTCTTGAGACGCAACACAGATAGCACAAATTGGAAATGCAAACGTTTTGAAATGAGACTAGGTTATTGATCAATATCAGTTTATTTGTCCCTGAGGGGTCATTTAAGCACACTCATGTAATATACAATAATCATAGAAAGCTCAAAGGCCTCAGTGCAGCTCAACGGGTCACCAGGTCCTGTGTCAGAGCAGTTCCAGGAGAGTAGGGGCCCTCAGGACAAAAGAGTTCTCTGTGTCAAGTCTTGTACTATTTTTGTGCTTTAACTGTTCATTTTTATACCATAAACGTTATGCTGTTTGTTGTTATATTGTCATGTGTGAGCTGTGTGAGTAATTTCCCTTGTGGATCTGTGTCATGTTTAAGTCAAGTGGTCCTAGAGAGTTAAAAAGTATTTGGAGAAATTCATTATCACATAAAATATATAATATTTAACAACAAGTATGTTCAAAGGATAGACATAAAAAATAAAATAGTCATAGCTGAAGCAGTGTAAGAAACACAAATGTTCAAATCATTTATTTTAGTCAACATAGAGCTTTTGTCACTTGTACTGAGTAGTAAAACGTCTTTTAAAAATTACTCCTGTAAGTGTAAGAGTACACTATAACTATATAAAATTCAGATTCAAATTAAGCTATTTTGTTCAGAAAGTCAATAAATTCACCTCCAACCGATCACCTCTACAGCTACTCAGATAAATGCACTTCCTTTCTCTCCCCTCTAGTCTCTCCCATTAATATTGAGTCACAACATTTCAGTATATCCATAGATCACAACTCATTTTGTGCTCCCGGGTGCAGATACAGCCATTTGTTTGATATTATGAACCCAGAACAGACTTAGTGCCAGATGTGTCATTAGCAAGATGTGTGGAGAGTATTATTTACTCATATTATTATTTTATTTTTTACTCACATTGTTACCTACATAATCAAGATGAAAGTACCGTGGATGTTAATCTACAGATAGAACTCGGTAGTATGCTTAGGAATCATCTTATGATTTCCTGCTTTTTTGCAGCAATACTATGCACTATCTTTCAGACATGTACTAATTGGGCTATTTAAAGGGCCCATATTACTCTATTTTTGGATCTATGTTATAATGTTGTTTCCTCATCACAAACATACCTGGAGTTGTGTTTTAAAGATCCCATGACATGGTACTTCTTGATGCTTTTATACGGCTCCTTAATGGTTCCCTAATACTGTAAATGAATCCTTCTTCAAAATCAACACTCAGTGCATGAGAAACAGAGATAAGATGAGAAAGAGTAATTTTTCTCTCTCTGAACACTCCATAATGGGCGTTGTTGCTTGAATGCAAATGAGGAGAAAAGAGCTGGCCTATAGTAGAGGGTGGGGGCGTGGCCAAACTCTCCGCTCTCGGCTCTGAGCTCTCAGCTGATCCATTTCCGTGTTTTTGCACGGGGGGAGAGATTTGAAGCGTTCCATTGAAAAATAAACACATTTCCACAGAAAATCAAATTAAACCACTGCTGTTCAAAGGTCCAGAGGCTCAGATAAAGGACTTCCGAGCCTAGAAACACTCGGACGTGCCTCCAGGCAAATAAAAAAACGCATTTCGCATTGCCTAGCGCATTCGCAGTCCAAACTCTCTGAGCGTGATTTACAGAGACGCTGAGTACAGACAGACGGGGGTGGAACTGCATTTGCATTTCTTTTTTCGATCTGACGTCAATAAGGTGCCTTGTTCAAAATCGCCCGTTTGAGCTCTGATTTTTTGTAATGCAGAAAAGGATCGCAAATGCTCAGTTTAGACATTTCATAACTTTTAACCATTAAAAGTTGGGGGGGGGGGGGCTAAACAGGGTAGGGGAGCTCACATTAACGTTCAAAAACCTCAGAAAGTGAAAATTTCATGCCATGGGACCTTTAATAATAATAATAATAATAATAATAATAATAATAATAATAATAATAATAATAATAATAATAATAAATTGTATTTATATAGTACCTTTCATAACACCCAAAGCGCTTTACAGTTCATTGTTCATTCACTCCACACTTGCTGTTGGTAAGCTAGTGTTGTAGCCACAGCCGCCCTGGGGCAGACTGACGGAAGTGAGGCTGCCAATCTGCGCCTTCGACCACCACCAACAGTCACACACACAGCTCTTTCATACTAGGCAAAGTGTCTTGCCTAAGGACACAACGACAGTTTTTTGCGACCGGCGCCCCACTGTGTCACCTGGAATTCCCCGCGGTCCCCCATCCGAGTTCTGAGATCTGACGAGATCAGGATTTGACAAGCTGGTATGGCCACAAATGGTTTTGTTTGGTTTTGTTTTATTCACACATTTAACACACAAACGCTGCATATTTAGACTGAGTTCTTCTCTCACACAGAAAACACTGTTCCACCTTGTGATGTCATGTGGTAATACAGGAAGTGCTCCAGTGTGTTTTTCAATGCCATACACCTTCACTAGAATCAACTGGATGATTTCAGCCCTGGAATTGAACTAATGGTAAACGTTAACTGTTAACTTAAAAACTACCTCTACATGACATCACAAGGTGGAGCAGCGCATTTTGAGCTTTGGAGATGTAAACAGGCTAATAATGCAGGATTACTCAAGCATGTGTGAACGAAACAAAACACAACTCCGGGTATGTTTTTGAGAAGGTAACACCATTCTAACATGTCTTAAAGCTCACATGATGCAATTTTGTGCAATATCAGACCTTTAAGTTCATTTTTCCACAGCATTGATTAAATGTTAATAGTCTATAATCCCAATTTCTCCCATTTTTGTCTTATCAAGTTTTGAACATTAAGCTTTAAGTACTTTGTCAGTTACTCATATTTGTCTATTATCTCAGTTCAATTTCATCTTACCACGTTCTTCCATTCTTTGATACAACGGTGACTAAGTGCATTTAGACAGGCTCTCTCACTCTGAAAGCCCCAAATATTTGAAATGCAAAAGCTGCCTCGTGTATGCAGTCTCTGAGTTGACACTTCTCAGATTTATTGGAATAATCCCGTACACTGCAGACAGCACCTAGGCAGCTGCGAGAACCGCTTTAGCAAGTGCGCACATCTTCTGTCTTGTAATGAAAAGAGAAATTAGGGGTTCCTACTTCGATCCAGCGAGGGAGGAGGAAGGAGGAGGCGCTGCTGCCGCTCTGTACTGTACCGCAATGCATTCTGGGTTGCCGAGGGACGGGGGGAGAAGCATGCTTAGATTTACAAGCTCCGATTCCTGAGCTAAATGCGGTTATTTGTAGCAGCTTGTGGGTCCAATGCTACGGTAACGCAAGAGATGTTCCTTCCGATGGAGGATTGCGCAAGGGAAGATGCTAATCAAGGAAATTAGTGGGTATATTGTTAGCTAGCATTTGTAACATTGTCAAATCATTACCATCCACGTGTCCATTTACTTCACCCCATCCGTCAGTCATCCATGTATTACGTTTTACATTGTCTTGGCCATACTCCCTGCATGCACTAGAGTGGCACGGATCCGGTAGGCATGTACGTTAGCATACATGTAGCTATCCATAAGCATGCCCCATTTTTAAAGCTTTAAAGTGGAATGAGGGGGATGGCTACAGTGGTACACATGCTAGCAACGATAAGAAGAAGAGAGGAGTTGGTGGTCTAATTCAGCAGCTGCTTTTTAAACGCATCAATAGTAATAAAGTGAGCGGGAATGAGCCTGTCCTAGCCTAAACCCAGGATTTGGACTTGCAGGCTCTTACTGTAAAAGTATAAGTGTGTATCATTGTGCTTACCGGTACTCAAAATGTGGTTCAGGGACCGATGGTGACGCATTTCTTTTTTTTTTTTTCCTATTCTTTTTTGCAGTTCATTAATTTGGGGCATAATTGAGGCTAGTCTGGTCCTGGTTAGTCCTGGTTTAGTTCCATTAAGGTCAATTCCCCCTTAGAGCCATTTGTTTGCAAGCTATAGTTCTGTGAGCTTAGGTCAGCTCTGATCGTATTGATTTGGTTTAGACCAGGTTTGGTTCTAGTTTTAGCCCTAGTTTAGTCCTAGTTCGGTCTTGGTTTAGTCCTAGTTTTGTCCTGGTTTAGTCCTGGTTTAGCCCTGGTTTAGTTTTGGTTTAGGTCTGGTTTAGTCATAGTTCAGTCCTGGTTTAGTCCTGCAAGTCTGGATTTGATCTTTTTAGTCAGTTTTGTCCTTCATAAGCACCCACATAAGTTACGACCACATTTAGCACTCAGTCGCAAGCTAAGTAGGCCAGGTTACATTGGCACTAAAATAATCTCGCTGAAATTCAATTCTGTCTGTCTATCTGTCAAGAAATATCAAGCGTTTAAATTTAAAAATATGTCTTGTCACCGTTTTGTCTCCTCATACGGGTTTAGTGGGTAATGGGAACACAAAGGAGTGGACTAAAAAGTGCAGTGTCACGGTTCTATTTAAGTGAATGAGTTGGAAACGCCCGTTTTTTGGAGGAATGCCATTCGTTTTCTAGTGCCAGGAGGGTGATCGGTTTAAGACTAAGGTCAGATCCAGGAGAGGGGAGGTACAGTAGTTGCAAGTCAGCTGTTCCCCCTGAGACTAATGGTTTTCGCCCTGATATAAGACAGTTAATTGATTTTTTACTGCAGTAGTTTTACAATCATTTATGAATATTGATACTTTGCAGCTGATGTCATCAACATTTCCTGGGGGTGCTGACATCCACATGTGACAACTAGCATGCAATGCACGCACTTTCGGATTATTTGACAATAAATTGCTTCTTAATTAGATGTAGACAGTACAGAGCGGACTTATTTTGACCTCAAGAGCTGCTTATACAATATACTGTAGAGGTACTGAGCCAAGACATTTTTTGTTCAAATATATGGAAATAAAACAGGTACAGGTTTTTAAAATATATGTATTTTCTGATCACACAATAAACATTCAACTTATTTTATTAAGAACGTGTTTAGAGGAGATGAGACAAATCTATGTTCCAGGCTTGTCAAAAGTATCAAAAAACAGATACTAATTGATACAAAAACTAGTATTGAAACCTGATAGTAATTTGAAAAAGTATCAATACTAAGAAAGTCACATTCACAGGACAGAAATGAACCTTTCCTGAAGCTTTAGAATGATCTTTAGATGTATCTGAACAAGTATAAAAGCACATAGACTAATATACGAACATGGACCACTGTAGAACCTACCTGAACCAGTGAGAAATTACACAGATATAAGACCACATGGTAATATGAAAGAAAGTACTATGATTTAATGTTGAAAATCACCTGCTATTGTCTAAAAAAGTGTGTTTTCTATTATTATCGTGGTTTGAAATTTTAGTACCTTGACAACACCAGTATGTACTAATGATGCTTTTCACCATTTTCCAACTTTTGTTGCCAGCGGCTCTTATGCTATGATTGTGTGATATTTCATTACTAACACCACTTCCCCATTGTTTTCTCTCTGTCTGTCCAGGTGCAGGAATGGCTGTGTCTAAACTGCCAGATGCAGAGGGCACTGGGCATAGATATGACCACACCGAGGTCTAAGAGCCAACAACAAATTCACTCACCATCTCACCAGGCCAAACCAATTGTCCCACCACAACAAACCCCCGTCCAGCAACCCCCGGCCCAAAACAAACCCCAGACGCAACCCCAACATCAGCCCAAGCCCACCCCTACCCATCAACTACAGCAACAACAGCAACAGCCACCATACTCACAATACCCCCAATCTAACCAGTATCCTCCAACACAGCAGCAACAACAGCAGCAGCAGCAGCAGCAGCAGCAGCAATCGTACCCCCAACCTAGCCAAGCGCACCCCTCTCCAGGCTTGCAACGCCACCCCCAACCTCAAACGGGACCACCTCACCACGCTGGACCTCAACAAAGTGGTCCACAGCAAGGGTTCAAGTCCGATCCTTACTCCCAGCGAGGTCCGAGCGCTCAAGGGGGCCCCAACCAGCCTAGGATCCCCCACCCCGGAGCGGTTCCACTTCCGGGTTTGACGAAAGCGCCATCGCAACCGGATTTGGGCCGAGGTTCGCCGATGCATCAGCAGTTACCGCGGCAACCAGACCACACGAGGAGTGCTGGGTCATCTCCGGCGCACAGACCGCAGTCACAACCTCTTCCACAAGCGCAAGATGGACTTACAAAGTTGTTTGGATTCGGCGCGTCGCTGCTGAATCAAGCTAGTACCCTGATCAATGTGGACCCGCTACCAACGCAGTCCACGCAGCCCAGTCCAGCGAAAGGGAAAGTGGTGTTTAGCAATGCAGGGCCAGACACTAGGGGGCAGCAGCAGCAACAGCAGCAGCAGCAGCAAGGGTCCAAGCTGTTCGGCATGGGCGGTTTGCAAACTGGACCTTCAGGTGGACCACATGCGCCAATGGGTCATGGTCACATGGGAGGTCTGGCGGGTCAGTTTGCAGGTCCCCAAGCCACATCCATGAAGCAACCCCAACAGCAACAGCAACATGGCATGCCCCAGCAGTCAATGGGAATGCAACAGAAGGTACATCCGCAAACTTCCCATCTGGATAAGGGTCCGGTGAAGCAACAGGAGGTCTCGCCCACCTCACAGCCGCCGGTATCTGTAGCAGCGCCGGTGGTCAAGGAAACGCCAGCTCCGCCCCCGCCCGAACCGGAGAAGCCCAAAGTCAACTGCCCGCTCTGTAAAACGGAGCTGAACATTGGCAGCTCGGACCCGCCCAACTACAACTCGTGCACCCAGTGTCACAGCCAAGTGTGCAACCTGTGCGGATTCAACCCCACGCCACACCTGGTCGAGGTAAGAACAGATTTAATTTGTTAATGTGGACATAAACTGCGTGTGTGTGTAGTGATAGTGTTAGCAAGAGTTGTCCTAAGCTGCAAACATCATCATCATCATCATCAAGTATAGATGAGCTGAAATGGCTTGAATGTGGAAAATATTTGAATAGTTTTTGAAAAGTCTAGTTGAAATTCACAATTTTGCACCTGGTTTTGTTTTCCGTGAAGTGATCTTGAATTTAGTTATTTTTATTTATATTCATTGTTACTTTGAGATATAGTGATTAGTCACTCTTCTCTTTCAGTCCATATGTTAAAGGGCTGTACCTGATCTTTTTTTTTTTTTTTTTTTGTAGCGATGGTAAGGTAGATTCTCTGTTACATTCATCACGGTTTTGCCCCCCTACTTGACTAACACTAAACTATTGTGTAATCTTCCGTATACCCACACAGTCCCGCTATATTGCTCTGCTGTGGTGTTTGTTGATCCTGATACATATTTGTGATGCTAGTGGCCGCCAGCTCAGCCCTGGTAGAATACACTCTTGGCTCAGACTCAAACTCTTTGGCAGAATCTCTCTTCAAACGATCAATATCATCCAGACAAACTGAGACACCCTCCCAGACCAGTGCTGCTCTCTCCTCCTCTGCACTGGACCCTGGAGGACTCACACAGATTCACTTACACACTACCAGATTATAAAAAGACACAGAGAAACTAGACATTGCATCATGGACTTTAACAACAGCAACTTGACACTTTGTGGAATTATATCTGCTCAGTGTGGTGAAGTAGTAGTTATGGAAGTAGAGTAGAAGTAGTAGTGGTATAAGTAATAGTTGAAGTAAGTAGTAGTGGTAGTAATCGTAGTAATAGTGGTAGTAACTCTTGTAGTAGTAGTAGTAGTAGTAGTAGTAGTAGTAGTAGTAGTAGTAGTAGTAGTAGCAACAGCAGTAGTACTATATTGATGTCATATCATAGAATTTAACAGCAGGAACGTGGCACTACAAAGAATGATATCTTCTCAGTGTCACAAAGTAATAGTAGTAGTAGTGGTAGTAAGTAATAGTAGTAAGTAGTAGTAAGCGTAGAAGTAGTAGTAGTAGTAGTGGTAGTAATAGTGGTAGTTCTTGTAGTTGTTATAGCATTAGTAGCAGTAGTAGCAGTAGTAGAAGAAGTAGTAGTAGTAGTAGTAGTAGTAGTAGTAGTAGTAGTAGTAGTAGTAGCAGTGGTGGTAGCAATAGTAGTGGTAATGGTAGTGGTAGTATCGTAGTAGTAAGTAGTAGTAGTAGTGGTAGTAGTAGTAAGTAGTAGTAGTGGTAGTAATAGTGGTAGTTGTTGTAATTGTTGTTATAGCAGTAGTAGCAGTAGTAATAGTAGTAGTAGAAGTAGTAGTATTGTCTTGCATAGTAATAGTAAAGTATAGAAAGTATCTTGTTTAATTAGTACTTTGATTAAAATAAGATCACTGTAGCAGCACTTGTATTTGCAGTGAACTCTATGGAGTCCACTCTTGGCTCTGATTCACACACAGTGATGGCAGCAGTAGTAGTAGTAGTAGTATTTGTAGTACTATTAGGCTTTTGCTTACTGCAATCTTCTTGTTCAAGTCCTACATCTTTAATGATACTTTTCTAATTTTACATATCTGAGTAGCCCGGGGTATGTATTATGGAAAATATTACAGGCCTGGGTTTGGTAGGGTCCTGTGATACCTTCAGGGACAGTGGGTATCTTTGAATGTCTTTGTGATACCTTATTGTCTTTAGGGACATTTGATCACTTATAACTTTGAACTCTGTGATGCCTTCAGGGACTTCCTATCCCTAAAGGCAACACAGTCAGTGTTGCCTTTAGGGATAGTGGCTGATATAAACTTTTGAACTCTGTGATACAATGGTTAACTCTATGACACCTTCAGGGACTACAGGGACTGAGACTGCTGACCTTTATGATGCCTTTGGAGACTGAGCCTGACAGGTACTACCGCAAAGTCTTCTAGTAATGACTGATTTTGGCTGCTGGGTTCTGTGATACCTTTAACAGTAGGAAATTTTACTTGTCAAACTCTGTGATGCCTTCAGGGAGAACAGGTGACGCTCAGTGCCTTTATAGACAGTTAGTCATTCTGACAGTTGTAATCTGAAAAGTTTTCTAGTAATGAGTGATTTGGACTTTTGGACTCTGTGATACCGTTTGGGACAATTGGAAATTCTGATTGCCTAACTATGACGATGCCTTCAGGGACTTCATGGCCTTTACTATGCCTTTAGAGCCATAGAAAGTCTGACTAATCTTCTTGTATCTGGCAAGTGATTTTGACTGTGCTACCTTTACATCCCTGCACTGCCTTCAGGGAATATGGATTATACTGGATGCTGGACTTAATGATACCTTTAAGAACAGTTGGTGTCTTTTGGAATGTGGAAAGCCTTCTGAGCAATTTTCACTATTGGATTCTGTGATACCTTGAGGGAGAGTGGGAAATCCTGATTTTCCAACTCAGCGGATGCCTTTAGGGACAAGGGATTACTCTGAATGCTGGACTTTATGATGCCTCTGATGTAATCTGCAATGGCTTCTGGTGATAATTGATTTTAACTGTCGGGCTCTGTGATACCTTTAATGACAGGGGGAAATTCTGATTGTCCAACTCTGTGATGCCTTTAGGGACTTCACAGACTTTTGCTGCTGGTCTTTAGAGACAGATAATAAGTCTGACTGTGGTAATTGGCCTGCCTTCTAGTAACTGTTAAGTGATTTTGACTCTTGAGCACTGTGATACCTTTAAGTACAGTGGGAAATTCTGTCGCTCCAACTCTGTGATGCATTCAGGGACCACAATAATAATAATAATAATTCATTTTATTTATAACCCACTTTACATTTCCATACAACAATGGATTATTGAATGCTGGACTTTGTGATGCCTTTAAAGACAGTAGGTAATTCCGACATACAGTAGACTCGGTGATGCCTTCAAGGACATCACATCAGCCTGTGACATTGACAGGCTTTCTGTGACACTTTCAGGGACACTTTGCCTGTTGGACTTCAGGGAGAGCGGGTAACTGTGATAGTCTAACTCCGTGATGCCTTCAGGGACTGTGGGGACTCCGGCCGTTGCTCTGAGATGTTGGTGTTATTTATATCTTCTGCTGCTGTTGTAAGTGGGGCAGAGAATAATATGTGGGTTTTGGAGCGTGAGTGTTACAGAGGATTATGCAGTGAAAAAGCCTTGTTTGTGTGTACTTGAATGCATCATGAATGCCCGGAGCAGAAGGAGGAGAGAGACTGAAGCATGAACAGCAGCTGATCAGCTACTTAACGACGCAAAGTGAAGTGAAAATTAGGGAATAGGGAAACAAAATGTATTACAATAGCACTGACAGTTTGAAATAAAAAAATAAATGGCCACAAATTACAAATCAAAATTATATTATGGGTTAAAAGTCCTACAGCTCTGGAAAAAAAGTAAGAAGCAACTGCATTTTTTTCTGAAATCAGCATCTCTACATGTATTCCAGCCATTCCATTCCAGCGTCTGTTGAATTCCAACACAAACACAAAGCTGAGCTACTTCAGTTCTTGCACCGGGAGTGGAATAAGAAGATTGACTTTATTGCGAGTGAACAATTTTTCGCAAGGAGCGGGGGGCTTGAATTGCGTGCGGAAACCAAACCGTTTTGTCTGCAATGAATATGGGGAAACGTGGCGGTGACCATTGCACGTGTCGGGCTAACTCTACGTATTAATCTTACTTTTCGGGCTCAGTGGGTGAGGAGGGGAGCTGGCGCTGTCTCACATCCCTGAATCTGAACTGTGGCGTGGAGGGAGGCAGGGCGGGGGAGTGGGGAGGAAATGAAGCGCTCTGATTGGCTGAAAGTTCTCTGTTTACATGCAGATCTGTGGATCTGTGTCTCAGCCGCAGAGTCAGTGAAAGTCAATGAAAACTTAAGTGAAACGGACAAAATGTGAGATCCATATGCGTAATTTAGAACAACAAAGCCATACAAGCGAACAAGGAGGTCAAAATTGCGTGCCCGCTACGCAAAATGCGTACCTGTTGGCAGGTCTGACTGCATCGGCAACATCTCTTTGGCTATGAATCTGGTGATGGAATTGGTTATGTTTTGCCATCGTTGACTTTTTCTGCCTTACGGAAAATTATTTTTGACAAAAGGGGGGGAGGGGCGCTTGAATTGCATGCAGGAGTTTTTTTTCGCTGAAAACGCGCGGTGCCTGCATAAACTGAGCCACACAGACCGATTTTCTGGGCACAAAAAAAAAAAAATTCAGCGTGAGAAATGCCATGTGTGAGCGTGTGAACACGTCGAATTGCGTGTGTCGCACTCTCAATGCGTGAGAGCCCTGACAATAACTAGTGATGGGCAAATGAGACAGAGCTCCGGAGCACGTCTCGTTCTTTCCGAAACTGTCTCGCAGCAGCCGCTCACGTGACCAAAGTGTCGGTCCCTCCCCCTGCTGTTTTGCTCTGCGTGTCAATCGCTTCAGTGTATCGAAGTGTTTCATTGGCTCAGCGAATGTTCCGCTCTGCGATTGGTTAAAAGTTCTTCAGAGTGTTCAACGCGCTTCCTCGGTTTGACAAGCGGTAAACTGCTACAGTATAAAAGATGCATCAATATTTCTTAAAAATGTTTGGTAGTGAGGAGTATTGTGTGACGTTAGTGGTGATGTTGGTGAATTCTGGCGACTTTTGGCATTTGTTTCATTTTTTCATTTTCAGTGGCATCTACAAGTGGGAAAAAGCAATCCATTCCCATCCATCCATTTGGGAACTTCCCAAATCATGGGTTGTATGTTGGTTTGCAATGGTTAAATTTGTCCACTAGAGGTCAGTGTTTCTCCGAGGCCTCAGACACGTCGAACCATTTGACACAATATTGAGACCGAGGCTGAGACTAAAACATGATAAAAAATAAAAAAAAGTCTATGGGGTCGCCGGAAATGTGTGATGTCAAAATGGGGTCACAGGCCAAAAAAGGTTGGGAACCACAGTCTTAAATGGTTGTAAAATGGCGTAAACAACTGTCACCGTTGTCGTAGACAGAGTGGATAAAGTGGAGTTATGTGGCAGAGAGGTGCAGTGATGCAGAGGAGAGTCCAGTATCAATAATTCACCATAGTTTTGTCCAGAGCAGAGGAGGTCGTGCAGATGAAAAATAGAGAAAACTCACTTTCACTTTCACAGTGCAGGGATGAACACTCACTTTCTTCCTCTCCTCTTCCTGTGTCCTCCTAACCGACCTCTATCCAGCTTTTATTTTCATTTATTTTACAAGTAACTACAAGGACGTATCTTATTTTGTATCGTTTCTTCACATTGGGATTAAAGTGGCCTGTAACGTCAAGAAGTTTTACCGAGCTGACAATTTTCTGTTTAAAAGGTGCATTATGTAACTTTCCTTGTCTCCGTGGAGATGTTGTTGCTTTGTCTGGAATGTCCCGGTATGGCTTTAAACATATCCATCTTACGTTTACTCAATAACTTTTATTGACCTAAAAACTTGCATTCTTCCTGTGAGGGGGCTCGCCTCTCCACAGATCTGACATGTATGTTGGCCCTGTTGTGTCACCTGTGTTTCCGTAGAGATAAATAAGCATAACGCCATACCGTGGAACATTCAAGGCAATATCTCCAAGGAAAGAAGCAGGTTTCAGAGCCTGCACCAGAGAAGTTACACAGTGTGCCTCTAAAGAAAGAATGGATAATATTAGAATAACATCTGTGTGCGTGTAAGTATTTGCATCATTGACAGGAAAAACTAAAAAAAAAAAAAGTTTGTGGCCTCTTTTGGTGTGAAACAAAACACAACTTCAGGTATGTGTAGAATCCCTCAGTCGTCCAGGTAGAATCCATGGCAAAAGGAGAAATTCAATTTGTCAACTGGACAAAAGTTTATTTGGTCGAATACACTTCGCAGTTCATCCAAGCTGCTTCTTCAGTTCTGGTCAGACGCTGGTGGACACTGCCTATATCTGCCTGAAGGGAGGAGCTAACTACAATGAAATTACTCTGAAACTACCGCACCTATTTTTTTTAACAGTTTCTGTTAGTTAGGTGGGCCTATTAGATCTGCAGTGGGAGTGGAATGTGGAGTCTTGTTAGCGGAACAATTCAGGGCCATAATGGGTGTTTTCAAAGTTCAAGTTCAAAGTAGCTCAGTGGTAGAGCGCTTGCCTGGTGATCCAGGGGTTGGCAGTTCGAATCCCGCTCTTGACGGGTGGACCACATGTGATCCAAGCTCCCACAGATGAGCGCTGCCGTTGTGTCCTTGGGCAAGACACTTAACCCCACCTCGCCCCCAGTGTCTGCGGACACTGGTAGCCCCCATGGCAGAAGATACCCGTCGAGGCCCGTTGTGACGTGAGCCACCTGTGGGAGGATTCTCCAGCCAAGGTCCTGACCAAGCCGAAGCAAGAAGATCGTGGAGATGGTCCCCGGGTGCGCCTCGGGTGCAGCCCACTGCTCCTGATGACAGGATGGGTCAAATGCAGAGGACAAATTTCTCTAAGGAGACAATAAAAGGCTTATCTTATCTTATCTTATTGTCAATTCTGCCATATGTGTTCGACATACAGCGAATCAAAATTTCATTTCTCTCAGGCCACGCAGTGCAAACACACCTCTGGACCTGGCCTGCTGTCCTATTGTTTTCTTTGTTTTGATTTAGGTTTGAGGATAGAGTTATAGATGGGAGACAAATGATGTCTGAACCCTCCATTTCTGTTCAAGGAAGGATTCTCTTTCTTGACAAAAATAGCCTCTTTAACTCCCCTCTCAAACCAGTTCTTGTCTGTGGCCAAGATCTGAACCTCACTGTCCTCAAATGAGTGGCCTGTGGCTTTTAGGTGGAGATATACGGCAGATGAAGATCCACTCTGGCATGCCCGCCTGTGTTGGTACATCCTCTTGTGAAGTGGCTGTTTTGTTTCTCCAATATAGCGCTCACTGCAGCCTTCACTACACTGAATGGAGAAGACCACATCGCTTTGTTTGTGGCTCGGTGTTTTGTCCTTTGGGTGGATCAACTCCAATTCTGTTTGTGATGAGAAAACATTATAACATAGATCAGAAAATAATAATAAAATAATCTGCAAATAAATGCTCTAAACCAGAGGTCTTCAACAGGGGGGTCGCGGAGGTACTGCAGGGGGGTCGCGAAATCTTTTGATTTCACTTTAAAATAATATAATTTTATATTTTATAGTGTAAAATACAGTATTAACCTGTGTATTATTTCCTTGTATTGGATGTACCATAACAGAGTAGCAATGTAGCGTAATATGGGCTCTTTAATTTTGGTCTCTCAAAATTCTTACTATTCTCAACATATGACAAATTATGTAACTCCTTTTATTCTTCTAGTTCAGGAAATATACTGTAAAAGCATTGTGAAAAATAAATAGACTGAATGATTTGACGATACATTTTAAAAGCGAGTGTGTTGGGTAAGAACCAGAAGGAAAGAACAGACTGGGATACGGAAATCAAACTTAAAAGTGTGGTTCCCTTTAAAGTGTGGTCCCTTTTGGTGTACATACTTGAAAGAATAAGTGCAGCGTACATACAGATGTATTGCATAAGCAGCTCTTGAGGTCAAAATAAGTCTGCTGTGTGCTGTCTGCAAATAATTAGAAAGCTCTGTATGGTCCGATCATCAGGAAGTGTGCATTAGCATGGTAGTTAAAAATTAACTAAGTTAAAAGTATGATAAAAGGAGAAGTTCAATTTGTCAACTGGACAAAGTATGTTTGGTTGAAAACGTTTCTCCGCTCATCCGAGAGGCTTCGTCAGCTCTAATTAGAATACTGGTAAGACACTTGCTTATATCTTGCTGCAGGGAGGAGCTAACTAGCTAACTACTTTCCGAAACTATCTCATTGGTTTCAGTCTTTTGTTTCTCTGGCGTCTACAAACAAAAGAACTTATGTTGAGCCGTTCTGTTCTACTAATGATCCCGTATCCGTTAACATGGTGCTCGGGGCACTGATTTGCGGTGTCCAAATAATACAAACTTTAGCACTTTTCAAATCACAGAAGATCGCTGTGTCAGGGTAGACTTTTAGTAGATTCCAAAACGGCCTGAAACCCGATATCGCAACAGAAAAGTAAAGTTCAGAGCGGTGTTAGCTTCTTTCGGACTAGCGGTGTTTACAAAACAGCTGAGTTCACGCATGCGCACTGTCCTCTCTGATGACGGTATCAAATGAAACTATATCTGCATATCGGGTTTCAGGCCGTTTTGGAATCTACTAAAAGTCTACCCTGACACAGCGATCTTCTGTGAATTGAAAAGTGCTAAAGTTTGTGTTATTTGGACACCGCAAAGTAATGCCCCGAGCACTCACGCTAACGGATACGGGATCATAAGTAGAACAGAATGGCTCAACATAAGTTCTGCGATACTGCTCCAATTGACACCAAACTGCTATGGGTGAGTAAAACTACTTGTTTTATTGCCGAAAGAAGGCTCAGATTGTAAAAAAAAACTTAAATTTTCCTTTAACACTGTAAAAACTAGGTACGGGCCCTTTATCCCATTTGCATAAACATTTGTCATTCGTTTGTGCACGGAATTTGATTTCATTATAAATGGTCACATCTTTATATAGCGCTTTTCCACCTTCAAGGCACCCAAAGCGCTTTACAACACAGGCATTCACACACCAGTGTACGCAGACACTGGGGGCGAGGAGGGTTAAGTGTCTTGCCCAAGGACACAACAGCAGCATTCATCTGTGGGAGCTGGAATCGTACCAACCAACCTGTGGGTCAGTGGATCTGACCGCTCAACCACTGATGTTTTTTATGTCAAGAGCGGGATTTGAACCGCCAACCTTTGGATCAGTGGACGAACACTCTACCTGAGCTACTGCCGCTGACTGTAGAAAGAAGTGGACGACTAAGCAAGCGTGACGTCACCTGCAGTGTTCGGCTCCAGTCAAATGAAGCTCACGAGGCTAGCAGCAGATCCCCTCGGCCATCACATTTTTGAACACCAGACCCCGCTGAGTGTGCTGTAATGTCTGTTGTAGAGTTGGGCGGTATCCAAATTTTGATACCGTTAAACCGTGTCCACATTTTCCCGGGGTATACGGTATTACCGTTGCTAAGGCTAAAAAAAAAAAAAAACACTTCCTAGCACTACAGTGGAGTCGCCTCGCCAAATGGCAGCTTGCACCTTTACCGTTCAGAAACAGAATAGCAAGCATTACATAGGCCTAATGATACTGAAAACATAACAAAACATGTACAAAATTAGTAACTTTTATTAACAAATGTTTAAAGTGCAAATACAGCAGCCAACCGACGGGACGAAATGACATCGTCTGTGGGCTAAAGCTAACAAACCAACAGGAATCAAATAAAATACTTGATCTTATCAAATAAGAAAATCTGAACAGTAAATAACAAGACATAACCGAAAATGTGCATATATAACCCTGTCCTGAGAACGCAGTGGAAAATACTGCTCGTTTGTATATTTTTAAAATCTATTACCATGAATCAAATAAATTAAACGTACAACTATACAACATCCCGGACTGTTTTCGTCCGTCAGAAAAAGCTACTCCTTATTGAAAATAAAAATATTAAGCTATTGAATGCAAAACCAGCATGTTCACTTTTTCCGGCTTGAGTAGGGCACGTTGTGGATTGAAAACTTTGCCCGCGGTGCTGAAGACCCGTTCCGATGGAGAGCACAGGCATTTTCGGGCAACTCTCGTTCCACCAAAGAAGGGGGTCTTCATCTCCCAGAATAACAGCCTCGTGTGGAAGTTGCGTTTGTAATAAGAAACCCGAAAACTTCTCACATTTCCGACTCAAAAACTGAGAGTTGTTTTTATTAACACGCGAGAATATCAGAAAGGAGCTGCGCTAGAACACAAAAGCCACGTGTCAAACGTCACGCCTTTCTTAAAGGGACCGCAACTATTATCAGAAGCAGTGACTTTATAACCGAACGTCATCTCTCCGATAGTAATATGAGTTTTAAACTGTAATAGTATTAAATTAACAAACACAACCACACATACATAGGTGCTGGACAAACACTCTTTATTTAGGCATTAAATTAATTATAGTTAATATTATATTAGGGCAAGATTTTTTATTTTTTTTAATGACGGTAATGAATCTGATACCGTTGCTATTTTTAGATACCGCAGTATACCGTATTACCGTATTACCGCCCAACCCTAGTCTGTTGTAATGTGTATATTTTTGTTGTGCTGTGTTTGTCGCAGTATATGTCGAAGAAGCTCTGTGTGCGTGAAAATGAATATCCCTGTGGGGACAATAAAAGTCTGAAGTCTAAAGTAAATTATAGAGGCGAATATGGAGCCAAGTTACATTAGGATTAGGAACTGATTTACATGCAAAATGGCAAAATCGAAGCACCAGGATCATTTAGAGCGGGTTAATACGAACATTTTCAGACCAAAATGACGTCAATTGGAGTCAGAGTTGATGGAGCAGGAAGCGCCCCCATGCTGCGGCTCGTGGGTTAGCTATGTCCATTTATATAGAGCGCTGGAAAAAAATAAGACACCGCTGCAAAATTATCAGTTCTTCTGATTTTACTACTTTTAGGTATGTGTTTGGGCAAACGGAACATTTTTGTTTGAGTCTATAAACTACTGACAACATTTCCCCCAAATTCCAAATAAAATATTATCGTTTAGAGCATTTATTTGCAGAAAATGACAAATGGTCAAAATAACAAAAATAACAAAAAAGATACATGTTTTCAGACCTCAAACAATGCAAAGAAACAAGATCAAATTCATTTTAAAACAACATAATACTAATGTTTACACTTAAGAAGTCAATCAGAAATCAATATTTGGTGCAAAAACCCTGATTTTTAATCACAGCTTTCATGCGTCTTGGCATGCTCTCCACAAGTCTTTCACATCAGAATCAGAATCAGAAAGACTTTTATTGCCATTGTCAAGTGAACACAATTCACAGACTAGGAACTTGCCTCGATGATAAGGTGTGAATATAAAAGACTAAATAAAAATAATAACTAGAATATAAACACTAAATAATAATAATAATAATAATAATAATAATAATAATAATAATAATAATAATAATAATAATAACTAGAATATAACTATCATAAAAAACAAGGTTCAGAGGAGCAGCATCAGAAGTAGTGCAAACATGACTTAATTAAAGTGACTGGTGATATAAAGTGTCCAACTTTGTCCAGATGTTATGAATTGTTCATGAGTCCAACAGCAGAGGGAAAGAAACTGTTCTTGTGACGGGAGGTTCTGGTCCCGATGGACCGTAGCCTCCTGCCAGAGGGAAGTGGCTCAAATAGTCCATGTCCAGGGTGAGAAGTGTCAGCTGCTATCCGGCCTGCTTGCCCCCGAGTCCTGGAGACGTACAGGTCCCGGACAGATGGAAGGCTGCAGCCAATCACCTTCTCGGCAGAGCGCACAATGCGCTGCAGTCTCTGTTTGTTCTTGGGTGACTTTATTCCACTCCTGGTGCAAGAACTGAAGTATCTCAGCTTTGTGTTTGTGTTGGAATTCAACAGACGCTGGAATGGAATGGCTGTAATACATGTAGAGATTCTGATTTCAGAAAAAAATGCAGTGGTCTCTTATTTTTTTCCAGAGCTGTATATATAGTGTATGTTATAAATATAAACAAAATGTCAAATCAGAACTTCTTCCCCCGTATTTTCAAAACTGCACCTCCCCGTTTACCTGTAGTGAACAGAAACAAACCCTGACTATTAAACCTGACATATTTCCTTTGCATTATCTCTCTTTATTAGCTCACGATCTCTGGCAGCGCAGGTTAGATCTGAATGAGAGAATGAGGACGCCCCTGTCTCTTCCCCTTTCCCGCTGTCACGGCCTCCGTCTGCACAATTACCCAGAATACCCCGTCCTTCCACCTGTCCGCTGATTACAGAGCGTGACATTTATGGGTCTGTGGTGCGTTCAGGTGTTCGGGGAATTATGAAAATCCTGGCATTTCCTGCGCCAGTGTGGGCTGTTATCTCCCACTACCTGTTTGTCAATACTGGACATGAATGGACTTCACAGGGAAAACTAATGAATAATAAATCAATGGTGTATCAGTTGGATAGCAGCTCAATCTGTTACTATAGGTTTAGATGTGGTGCATTTAAGATACTCGGAAAAATAAATGGCAATTGTAAGCTTTAATGTAAGATTTAGATTTTAAAGGAAAATTAATGTTTTTTTTTACAATCTGAGCCTTCTTTTGGCAATAAAACAAGTAGTTTTACTCACCCATAGCAGTTTGGTGTCAATTGGAGCAGTATCGCAGAACTTATGTTGTAGCCGCTCTGTTCTACTAATGATCCCGTATCCGTTAGCGTGAGTGCTCGGGGCACTGATTTGCGGTGTCCAAATAACACAAACTTTAGCACTTTTCAAATCACAGAAGATCGCTGTGTCAGGGTAGACTTTTAGTAGATTCCAAAACGGCCTGAAACCCGATATCGCAACAGAAAAGTAAAGTTCAGAGCGGTGTTAGCTTCTTTAGGACTAGCGGTGTTTACAAAACAGCAGAGTTCACGCATGCAGAGTTCATCAAATGAAACTATAGCTGGATATCGGGTTTCAGGCCGTTTTGGAATCCACTAAAAGTCTACCCTGACACAGTGATCTTCTGTGATTTGAAAAGTGCTAAAGTTTGTGTTATTTGGACACCGCAAAGTAATGCCCCGAGCACTCACGCTAACGGATACAGGATCATTAGTAGAACAGAACGGCTCAACATAAGTTCTGCGATACTGCTCCAATTGACAGAAAAATGCTATGGGTGAGTAAAACTACTTGTTTTATTGCCGAAAGAAGGCTCAGATTGTAAAAAAAACATTACTTTTCCTTTAAAGTGTGGAAATTCTGTCATGTTATAATGTTTTGTTTCACTGACACATTTCACACACAAACCCTGCATATTTAGGTTCTTCTCTCAAACAGAAAACACTCTGATCCACCTTGTGATGTCATGTGGCAATACAGGAAGTGCTCCACTGTGTTTTTAAACTACATACACTCTCACTAGAATCATCTGGACAATTTCAGCCCTGCTCTGTCAAAAGCAAAATGTTTTTTTATGTGTAGATTGAGCTTGGCAAGTGAGATGATCTATTAATGGTGTTCCAAAGTGTGTTTTTCTTAATTCAAGCAGCATTTGGTGCAAAAAGTCTTGTTCCATTGGTTTGTTTTTATGTGCATTTGTTTTTGTTTGTTTATTTCATTCATAAATTATAAAAAGACATCAACAGTGTGATAACAATACATAAAATTGAACGAAAAGGAGCAGAAAGAAGAGTAATCTTATGTGATCTGCCCCTCTTCCCTTTTCCAGAAAATAACACCGATAGTGATTGTACTGTAAAACATTTCATCAATGCATTTCATTTCAATCACAATTATTAATCAATTGTAAACAGAAAGCTTCATTTTTATATGCAACAACTTTTCTTTTTCATACCTACACATTACACTGGATTTTATGTATTTTTTAATTGTCATTATTGTACTTGATTCTTTGATTTCTTTGTCAAGATTATTCCATAAATGAACTCCTTTCACAGCAACGCTTCGTTGCATAACCTTGGTTCTGAATCTGTTTTTTTTTAAATCTGTTTTTTTTAACCCCCCCCCCCCCTGAAATGTGTAAACTGAGCATTTGCGATCCTTTTCCACGTTTAAAAAAAAAAACAGCCCAAACAGGAGATTCTGAACAAGGGAACTTTCTGACGTCACACTCGCGGAAAGGTTTCCACCCCCCGTCTGGATGTCTACCCACCGTCTCTGGAAATCACGCTCAGAGAGTTTGGACCGCAAACAAACTACGCAATGCGAGATGCGTCCTTTATCCAAGCCTCCGAACCTCTGAAACAGCAGTGGTTTAATTTTATTTTCTGTGGAAATGTATTTTTTAATGGAAAGCGTGTCATATCTTCCTCCGCTCTTAAAACACGGAAGTGGGGCCAGCGCACAGCGCACCGCTAATCCAGGAAAAAGCGGAGTATTTGGCCACAACCCACCCGCTGCACTGGCCTGTCTCTGTCCTCCTCATTTGCATTCAAGCAAAAACACCCAGAATAAAGTGTTTGAGAGACATATTTAGCCTCTTGAAGACAGTCTCATGCACTGAGGCTTGATTTTGAAGAAGGATTCATTTACAGTATTAGGGAACCATTAAAGGAAAAGTAACATTTTCTTTACAATCTGAGCCTTCTTTTGGTAATAAAACAAGTTGTTTTACTCACCCATAGCACTTTGGTGTCATATGGAGCACTTCCACAGATGTTTTAGATTTGCGGTTAGCCTAGCGGGACTTCTAGCCATAGCTCGGGGCATATAATATATTCCCCAAGCATGTAATATGCCCCGTGCGGGCTCCAAATAACACAAACTTTAGCACTTTTCAAATCATAGAAGCCCGATGTCTTAATCTACAATTTCCTTTGAAGCAAAAGTGGCCTGTAATCCGAGATTTAGCCATAGTTTACAGCTTTGCGTTTCATGTTTGGGTCCCGTGAGCTGAGAGCACAGTCCGCGTATGCGCACTGGCCTCCTCATCTACTCGAAACTATGGCTAAATCTCGGATTACAGGCCACTTTTGACCACACAAAATCGTAGGCTAAGACATTGAGCTTCTATGATTTGAAAAGTGCTAAAGTTTGTGTTATTTGGAGACCGCAAACAAGTGCCCCGAGAACTCACATGATGGAGATCGCAAATCTAAAACATCTCCGGAAGTGCTCCATATGACACCAAATTACTATGGGTGAGTAAAACAACTTGTTTTATTACCGAAATAAGGCTCAGATAGTAAAAAACGTTACTTTTCCTTTAAGGCGCCATATAAAAGCAACAAGAAGTACCATGTCATGGGGTCTTTAATTCAAATCATCTTAATTAGTTTTTTCAATGTGAAATTCCCAGTCTCTCCTGAACTGAAGGCAAAAAGAGCTGTTTCATGACATCACAAGGTGGAACAGAGCATTTTGAGCTTTGGAGATGTAGATAGACTAATAATAAATCATTACTCAAACTCAAAAGTGAATGAAACAAACCACAACTCCAGGTGTGTTTTGAGGAGAACAACATGTTTGCATGGCTTAAAGCTCACTGGAGTCTATTTTGTTAAATATGGGACCTTTAATAATAACATATATACGCTGTATCTCATCTCCATATACTCCTCCATACTTCTCCTCTTGTACTCCAGCCCTCTCCCCTGGTCTCTTCCTCTCATCAGATATTTTTACCTCCTCTGAGCCTCGTGAGCGTCTCCACAGGGACGCCGTCAGTACGCTTACAACACACGCATAATTATGATGATTAAGGCCGGGTCATGTGACTGCCAGTGCGTCGAGTGATTGGTCTAATGTATGTGATCTGGAGGAGGAGGCGGGGACGTGTGTGGAGATAAGTATAGGGCTGCAGCTGGGAATAGAATGCTCAGAAACATGCACCAAATATAGTACTCAAGTAAGAGTGACGTTACTTCAGAATAATATTACTCAAGTAGAAGCACAAAGTAGTGGTCTAAGAAATGACTAAGAGTTAAAAAGTATTTGGGAAATTGACTACTCAAGTAAGAGTAACTGTCCGGATGTAACATGTGATTTATAATTTGCAGTAAATAATGCACAAAACCTGGAATTTTCAAAGGATACTACAGGAACTACATTATAACTGAAGGAGCAGTGCAAGAAACACAAATGTCTCAAATAATTTCATATTGTCTACATCAAGCTTTTGTCATTACTCAAAAGTTCAAAGTTCAAAGTCAGCTTTATTGCCAAAAACTATAGCCGTGTCTCAATTCGCATTGTGCACAGTTCGGAGTGTGGTTTTAATGGTACTCCGTGGACCGCATGGGCGTCGGCGAAATGGGACAGGTCTCGCAACTACCAGATGCAGCCACTGACTCCATTTTCTCCCGTAGAAGAAGTAGCGCGCGGTGCATGCTGGGATATATGACTGTGCGAAGTGTGCATCTTCACGCAGTTGGTCCACAGCCCGATTTCCATGGAAACAATTGCGGTTTTCAGACCTGCGCATGGGACAAAAACGAAATGGGACAGCAGTTGTCGCGCCGGAAGTGACGTATGCACCGTTAAAACCACACTCCGAACTGTGAATTGAGACACGGCTATTATGTACAAGTTGCACACACAGGATTTGAAATTGCAGCGCCCCCTAGGCCCACAGTGAACATAAAATATGTGACTAAAACATCACATATACCTGTAGCAAAAGTACAGTAAACTTTTATATAATACAAATAGGTAAAATACACAATGTGGAGCGTAATAAAGCTCAAATTGAGTCATTTAAGCAGCAGCGCCAGTGTCCTTTAAGTGTCATTTAAAGGAAAATTAACTTTTTTTTTTTACAATCTGAGCCTTCTTTCAGCAATAAAACAAGTAGTTTTACTCACCCATAGCAGTTTGGTGTCAACTGGAGCAGTATCGCAGAACTTATGTTGAGCCGTTCTGTTCTACTAATGATCCCGTATCCGTTAGCGTGAGTGCTCGGGGCATTACTTTGCGGTGTCCAAATAACACAAACTTTAGCACTTTTCAAATCACAGAAGATCGATGTGTCAGGGTAGACTTTTAGTGGATTCCAAAACGGCCTGAAACCCGATATGCAGCTATAGTTTCATTTGATGACGTCATCAGAGAGGACAGTGCGCATGCGTGAACTCAGCTGTTTTGTAAACACCGCTAGTCCGAAAGAAGCTAACACCGCTCTGAACTTTACTTTTCTGTTGCGATATCGGGTTTCAGGCCGTTTTGGAATCTACTAAAAGTCTACCCTGACACAGCGATCTTCTGTGATTTGAAAAGTGCTTAAGATTGTGTTATTTGGACACCGCAAATCAGTGCCCCGAGCACTCACGCTAACGGATACGGGATCATTAGTAGAACAGAACGGCTACAACATAAGTTCTGCGATACTGCTCCAATTGACACCAAACTGTTATGGGTGAGTAAAACTACTTGTTTTATTGCCGAAAGAAGATTGTAAAAAAAACGTTAATTTTCCTTTAAGCAGCAGTGTCATTGGGGGAGGGAGGGCAGTGCAGGGAGAGAGTTCAGCATCCTGACAGCTTAGTGGATGAAGCTGTCCATAGATTGGACAAAGAAGTGGCTCTAGTCAAATGAAGATCACGATGCTAGCTGTTATGGGGCGAATTTGGAGCCAGGGTTTGTATATTATGACTTTATTTACAGACAAAATAGAGAAATAAAAACACCGGGATCACGTCGAGCTTGTTAATACGAACATTTTAACACCAAGATGACGAGGCTCACAGCAGTAGTTACAGAGAGAGGGGTGACAGTTTTTCAATGTAAAGTCAACTGGAGCCAGAGTTGATGGAGTCAAAAACGCGCCCGTGCAAACTTCCTATTTGGAACACGGCAACTCGCAGGTTAGCTATGTCCATTTATATCCTCTTGAGATCCAGCCCATTCATTTGTGTCTTTTATAGTGGACATTGAGTTAACCAGTCTGCCTTTGAAGCGTTTTGAGATAGACTCTTAATGGGGGACTAAATAGGGCTGGGGGATTATAGGGAACTATCATGTCCAGAATTTAAAAAAAAAATGAACTCAATAGGAGATAGTTTGTTTGCACTATGATTAATAAATAAAGAAATTAAAAGGGAGTCTAAAGACTTTTTGAGGCAACTGTAGAAGCTTGTCAGAGATGTTGGTCATCAAAAAAAGATGGTTAACTTCACGTGGATTTAACACCATTACAGGCCATTACAAAGTTACAAAATTATGAATAAAAATAAAATTAACAAAGTGTAAATGCTAAGCTGTTCATTTACCTCCAAATAGAAAATCACAATAAATAAATACACTGAAATACACTTTTTTTCTCTTCTTCTTTTCAAGAAGGAGTTTAAGTATGTTAGTAGGAAAGTACTTTTAAAAGTACAATTTCTTTAAAAAGTTACAGTGTTACAAACAAGTTACAAACAAAATGGCATTTCCTTCTCAGATTGACAGAGATGAGTGCTTCACCCACTGATTTTGCAGAACTCCTTTCTTTTGTCCTCACAGCAGCCATATTTTAATACAAACAGACCGCGCATGTCCCTGATTGGCCGATCCACCTGTCAATCACAACCACCTGAACTTAGGGAGATTCACCAGACTCGTATCTTTGTAAAATATTGAAGAAGCGTGGATTTCAGCAAAGTGTGGGTCTCAGTAAAGACAATAACACAATAATGAATACATTCTTTACTTACAGAAGAATGCTGTTAAAACGATCCATTTTGTCTACAGTTTATTGATGAAAATGTTACAGCGACATTTGAATCACAGAGAAAATAATGGAAACAAATCGTTGGTGAGTCATGAGTCTGGATTTAGAAACACACGGACAAAAATAAAGCGCTCGTGAATGGACGACAGAGCTGTTTGAGCACGAATAATACAAGACAGATCTTTTAAGTTTTATTGAAATATTGTTCAATCTGTAGATTTGTATTTTGAAATGTAGTTTTTAAGATTAGTCTTGGACAAACTTTATTGGTCCACAAGGGAAATTACTTGACCACAATAGCTCACATGTCACAATATATTATAATAACAAAGAGAAAAAAAATATAAACAGTAATAATAAATTCAAATAGCAAAACAGAATTAGAGTATATCAGATTATAAAATTTTTACTCCGCTACTCTACTGCTTTTTTATTTCTTGATTTATTTAGCAGAAACCTCAGCTGAGTCTTTAAAGAATTTATGAATGCTAGAAGGATTTTTTTAAGAATGTTAAGGCATTTTATTTTTGGCAGCATAAAACTCACATATGTTCAAATTGTTTTAAATTTTGGGGTTACGTTCAAGAATCCGTTGATTTGTTCAAAAATCTGAAAAGGAAAATTAGTCCTCTCCATCCCTCATAATTCAGTCATTCATTTATTTATTCATTTCGAGCAGGTCAACACAAGGAAATAAATACATACAGTATATACAGTGGGGTTTTTTTTGTTCCAAAAGGAGTGGGAAGAAGAATGAATCCTACCCCTGTCTTCCAAAACATAACTTAAATTATTGATTATCTTCCTTGTCAGTTCAGTTGAAAAACACAAAAACAAAACAAAGGCAAATTCCAATACTAAATAAAATTCCAATAATACTAAAATGTATACTAATATTTGGACGACTTGATGTTAAAGATCCCATGACATGGTACTTCTTGATGCTTTTATATGGCTCCTTAATGGTTCCCTAATACTGTAAATGAATCCTTCTTCAAAATCAACACTCAGTGCATGAGAAACAGAGATAAGATGAGAAAGAGTCATAAATATCTCTCTGGAACACTCCATTATGAGCGTTGTTGCTTGAATGCAAATGAGGAGGACAGAGATAGGCCAGAGAGAGGGTGGGGGCGTGGCCAAACTCTCCACTCTCTCCTATTTAGCTGTGCGCTGTGGCTGGCTCCCACTTCCGCGTTTTTGCGCGGAGAAGAGATGAGAAGCGTTCCATTGAAAAATAAACACATTTCCACAGAAAATAAAATTAAACCACTGCTGTTTCAGAGGTCCAGAGGGTCGGGTAAAGGACTTCCGAGCCTAGAAACACTCACACGTGCCTCCAGGCAAATAAAAAAACGCATTTCGCATTGCGTAGCTCCTCTGCAGTCCAAACTCTATGGGCGGGATTTACAGAGACGCTGAGTACAGACAGATGGGGGTGGAACTGCATTTGCATTTCGTTTTTCGATCTGACGTCAATTAGTTGCCTTGTTCAGAATCGCCCGTTTGCGCTGTGTTTTTTCTAACGCAGAAAAGGATCGCAAATGCTCAGTTTAGACATTTTGCAACTTTTAACCATGGGGGGGGCCTAAACAGGGTAGGGGAGCTCACATTAACGTTCAAAAACCTCAGAAAGTGAAAATTTCATGCCATGGGACCTTTAAATACAGATTCCAATAACGCAGTTCATTAAACAATGGGATTTTTAACATTAGACTTAAACAAACTTTATTGATCCACAAGGGAAATTATTTGGGTACAGTAGCTCACTCATCAAATATAAAACAGAGGGTAACAAAAAATAGATGGAATAGCAAAAAAGAGCAATAGACCAGTGTCAAATGAGACATAATTATAAAAATAAAAAATAATAATAAATGTATATGTACAAATCTGAATTAAATAGAAAAGTAAGTAGTAAAATATAAAATACAGTATAAAATAAGATGCACAATCACAGCTATACAGTTACATCTGTTACATAAGTAGTATGGAGTATGGTATGACTGTAGTCCTGTACCTCTCACTGTTTGAGCGGAGCTGTAGGATTTTGTAGGAAATTGTCGTATTTTCTTTAATATTCCCATGTGGTCTTATATCTGTGTAATCCCTCAGTGGTCCATGTAGGTTTCATAAGTGGCCCATAAGCACATCCACCTTATTCCGCCCAACCCATTTTTGTCTCTAAATGCTCCTAAACCACTTCCTGCTAACGGGGATCCCATTCATGTCAGTCGAGAATTTGGGAAATGTTTTGCATCTTAAATATGACACAAATGTTCAGTTTTCTTGTGCACCAACAAGTCAACACTGCACCGATTCTCTGTGGGGCTCATTTGCTGTCAAGATCGGCAGCTCCACAGGAAATAACACAACCCGGATAATGATGGCAGCGCCCATGGAAATTTCCGGAGTAAGGCTGCGTCCCATTTCTCTGTCTTACCCCTTCGTCTTAGCCCTTCTCCTTGGTTTTGCGCGTTCATGTGAGGGCAAGGGGTGTCCCGATTCTAATTTTGATCAAGGGCTAGGGCCACGACCGAGGGCTACATACCCCTTGAAACGAAGTAAGCTCTCGACCAGACTTGAAACGAAGGGGTACGCCTACAACCTCAGGCAGGTTTTGGGATCAGGATGGCAGCGTCACATCGACCAGCCAAGGAGTCTCATAAATGTATTTTCAGCAGTTGTAATTATCGATTAACAGTTTAGCAGGTTTACAATTATGACGCTTATGTTCTACGTTACTTTTAGTGAACTGTTGTTGCGGTTTTAATTGTAGCGATGTCTGTTTAGCCGATGTTATCGTTGTATGTATGTATGTATAAACAAGCTCGTTTTTTTGTCGAGCTGAGGTATCCGATAATTCTTGACATTTGTTTACGTTTGTTTGCGTCAGTTGTTGTCGCCTCTGTAGTCGTAGCAGCCAGGTAGATGCAAGAGATGATGACGCAAACGGTAATCGAGTGGCGTCCCATTTCTTAGGGGAACATTCGTACCCCGAGCCCTCTCAGCTTGTCATCGAAGGGCAAGATGAAGGGGAAGGGGAAGGGCTAAGACAGACTAATGGGACGCAGCCTTAAAACGGCTTTATCATCCGTACTGAACTTATTTGCTGTCAAGATTGGCAGCTCAAGATCATTCAAAAGCTTCAGGAAAGGTTTTTCTTTTTATTTCTGTCCTGTGAATATTGACTTTTTTAGTATCAACACCTGCTCAAATGAGTATCTATAGTTTCAGTACCGAATAGTATCTGATTTTCGATATTTTTGACCACCTTCTGTTCAGCTGTTGACATTTAACTGAATTTGTGCATGTTTATAGAAAACAGCACACTACAGAGACGGGGTGAACAAAATGTAAGCAACAGCAAGTGCGCGGTTAGCATTGTAGTTGCTGTTAGCTTCATTAGGATGCTCGGGATGCGTAAGCTAAGTGAGGAGTAACTTTGAACCACTGCAAACTGTTGAAAAATTGTGTTTTTCATGTTTTAAGACACCACAACGACATCCCCTACAGTACAGTTGTAGTTTTATTTACCTCTTATCTGTCCCCATCCAGACTGGAGTACTTCATGTGTATTTCAGCACGTATCTCTGAGGTGCAGTTGTGGAAAGTGGTTTCCTCGTGGTACAGTCCCTCTGGATCAGACTCACCCATAAAACACACACGCATAAAGAAGTCAGGACTACATCTGAACCAGGATGGTGCCGTCAGAGCCTGGAGGGTGTGCAGCTTTCTGTAAAACAAATACAAGTCTTCAGAAGTACAGAAAAGAGGAAGAGGTGGCAACTGTAACTGATATACCTCTCAATGTTGTTTTTATCTGGATAGAGGCTGAACAATTATGGAAAAACAGGGGATTTTGTTTTTTATGTAATTTTTTCCCCACAAATTTTCAATTAGCTGGGTTTCTAGATTTTTTATTTCATTTTTAAAAATTATTTTTACTTTTCCGGTGGAGGGTCTTTAAAGCCCCAGTGTGTAGGCGCATAGGTGGATGGTGCTATTGCACTTTCTGTTTTAGCTACGGCAGACCTCGAGGGTCACCCGGACGCGGTCCTGTTTTTTTTTTTTTTTTTTTTTTCTTATGAAAACACACATTCCCGATCATGTACCATGACACTCTACACATCAAATGAAACCTTACAGTCTCCTCTTTTTGACTATGCAATTCATTTCCCTGCACAACAAACACTCCCCGAGCACATGGGGCTTTTATACGGAAAAGCACAAAACGAGGTTAGCTTAGAATGCTTTGCACAGGTCAAACTCTGTATTTCACCATAAACTTGCTCTCAATTTGTCCGTAAGGATCCAGCGAATAAAATCCAGTAAAACAATTTAGTCCAAAACACGTGTTAGATCCATTACGAGTCTGATCCGGCAGCATGCTTGTGTTGTTTACCCAAAACCACGAGCCTTGCCGAAGGCGGAGCCCAAATGTCCTTCTGCGGCTCTCGTATTCAAAATGGCTGCCTCTGCATGGGGAAGATCCCCCTTTTATGTGACTATATCTAAGTCCAAAAGAATACTTTGATTTCATGATGGAAGTGAAAAGGCTTGAAAAACAATGTATTTTTGAATGGGTATCTTCAATTTCAGTAATTAACGGGTAAAAATCTTACACACTGTCCCTTTAAAATGTTTTTCTCCATAAAAATGTCACTGCTCAACCTGGAATGTTCCACAATATGACATTAAACACCTCTACTTTATATTTATTCAATTACAGGTGGTTTTATTGCTCAAAATGACCTAGAAAAACAGGCATTGTGACTGTGAGTGGGGTCGCCTCTCCACAGATCTGACCTGTAACTTGGTCTGGTTTGTCCTCCCTGAAGATAGAAAGGTTTAACGCCACACTGTGAAACATTTCAGACAAAACATTTGACGGACCCTCCACCAGAAAAGTTACACAATGCACTTTTAAGTGAGTTTTATGTTCCTTTTTTCATATTCTTTCTTTTTTTTTTTGTCCTGTGAGAAATACAAATAAAAAATACAAATAAATCAAATTCAAAATCAATAAATACATAAATAGAATCAGAATCAGAAAGGTTTTTATTGCCATATGAGTGAACATGTTCACAACATTAGGAAATTGCTTTGGTACTTGGAGCGGAATGTAAACAAACAGGGTAGGGGAGCTCACATTAACGTTCAAAAACCTCAGAAAGTGAAAATTTCATGCCATGGGACCTTTAACATGCAGCATATAAAATAGAATAAAATAAAGTAGAAAACCAATAAGCTATAATATGACACAAAATTTACAAATTTACAAAGATTATAACAGTGCAGGTAATAGATAAATACAAAGAATTGGCAACTTTTGAAGCCAAAATCCAACACACTCTTGAATTATTTGACTATTAGAAAGAAAGAAAAAAAGTATTTTTACAGTGGGGAAGAAAAAAAAAAAACTTTAACCTCTTAATTACTGTCCTGTTCATTACTGTTATTCTGCGTCCCATTATCATTTAAAGATTTACATTTCAAAACATTAGAAATACTGGATTTTTGACTGTCCAGGCCTCAGTTTCCTAATCCACCAAGTCCGAGGTGAGAGGAGTCCATTTTAGGAGGAGTCTGTAACACGGGTGGACAGAATAAGGACATGAATCGGCCTGTTTTACATTTAAATCATTCTACAAGTTCAAAATGTCTGAAATACAGGTCTCAGTAGAATCAGGTCATTTGTGCTGCCTCCTGATCTCAGTGGGGAGATGTTCATTGTATGTCAAATTCTCCTGTTTAAATGTTATGTTTTATATACTGTATTTGTGGGTCACATTTTAGAACATGGGCTAAAATGTTGCTTGGTTTGGGAAAATGGTTTAGTTTGGTTTGGGTTATTAAAAAGAGCCTTCAGAGCCACAAAAGACACCAACAGCTGCAGCATGGGTCATACATAATTAATTAATGTTGATAAAAAGTTATAAAGTTATAAAAAGCGGCACGGTAGCTGAGTAGTTAGCGCTCATGCTTCACAGCAAGAAGGTTCCGGGTTTGATCCCCGGGTCGCCCAGGCCTTTCCGTGTGTGTTCTGTGTGGAGTTTGCATGCATGGTCTGGGTTCGATACCCGGGTCGCCCGAGCCTTTCTGTGTGGAGTTTGCATGTTCTCCCCATGTCTAGGTGGGTCCTCCTGGCACTCTGGTTTCCCCCATCAACCTAAAACATGTGCCATAGGTAAAATCCTCCAGCTTAGACCAAGCCGAAGCAAGAAGATCATGGAGATGGTCCCCGGGTGCAGTAATGTGCTGCCCACTGCTCCTGATAACAGGATGGGTTAAATGCAGAATTTCTCCAGTGTGAGATCAATAAAGTTGCTTTCTTCTTCTTTCTTCTTCTTAAAGATCCCATGACATGGTACTTCTTGATGCTTTTATATGGCTCCTTAATGGTTCCCTAATACTGTAAATGAATCCTTCTTCAAAATCAACACTCAGTGCGTGAGAAACAGAGATAAGATGAGAAAGAGTCATAAATATCTCTCAAACACTTTATTCTGGGCGTTGTTGCTTGAATGCAAATGAGGAGAAAAGAGCTGGCCTATAATAGAGGGTGGGGGCGTGGCCAAACTCTCCGCTCTCCCGCTGTCAGCTCTCAGCTGATCCATTTCTGTGTTTTTGCACGGGGGGAGAGATTTGAAGCGTTCCATTGAAAAATAAACACATTTCCACATAAAATAAAATTAAACCACTGCTGTTCAAAGGTCCAGAGGCTCAGATAAAGGACTTCCGAGCCTAGAAACACTCGGACGTGCCTCCAGGCAAATAAAAAAACGCATTTCGCATTGCCTAGCGCATTCGCAGTCCAAACTCTCTGGGCGTGATTTACAGAGACGCTGAGTACAGACAGACGGGGGTGGAACTGCATTTGCATTTCTTTTTTCGATCTGACGTCAATAAGGTGTCTTGTTCAAAATCGCCCGTTTGAGCTCCGATTTTTTCTAACGCAGAAAAGGATCGCAAATGCTCAGTTTAGCCATTTCACAACTTTTAACCATGGGGGGGGGCTAAACAGGGTAGGGGAGCTCACATTAACGTTCAAGAACCTCAGAAAGTGAAAATTTCATGCCATGGGACCTTTAAAAGAGTCTGTTATAATGGTGTTTCCTCATTACAAACGTAGCTGGGTAGCTGTTAAATGTGTAATTACCACTGCATGACATCACAAGGTGGAACAGAGCATTTTGATATAACGTGGCTTAAAGCTCAAGAGTCTATTTTGTGTAATATAAGACCTTTAAATAACTAATAACTCGCCGAATGAAACACGTATAACTACTAAGTTTTGTATCTTTATTTATTCAATGAAGAACTTATTCATTCAAGCCTCTGTAGGTCAGAACTTATCGTAGAAATCAGTATTGACCCCAAAAATGAGCCATAAAAAAGTCATATTAATCATAATAATATAACACAGTGGTTATGGAGACAGTTGTTATTTTTCATTCTAAACTCCAGCGGCTCACTTCTTTCGTCCTACTTTCTCCTTGGCTCTTCTCTGCAGCAGTGAGTGGCCTCTATGTGGGTCAGATGAGCTGGTTCTCCTCAGGGCTGCTCCCGGTGTCTCATACCCACACACGGGCACTCGAGAGCGGGGAGGAGCCAGGCCTGGAGAGGGGCAGGCTGGAGCAGGCTGGAGCTGTGGGAATCCTGCTGAGAATCACATGAAACCAGTGGTAGAGAAAAGGCTACGAGCAGTGTGGTTTCAATATCATCGAAAAATGAGTTTGTAGAGCATGAAATTTGTAAGAATATAAAATAAATATAAATATAGCCCCCATGACAGAAGATACATCAAGGCCGGTTGCGTCAAGGGACGTGGGGCCGTCCTCTCGTGGACCCACCACCCGCAAGAGGATCCATGGGGGCCGGTGCGTTGAGATCTGGGTGCCAGATCTGTTTGGACTGTTGCCCCTGCGATCCGAACTCGGAAAAAGTGGAAGAAAATGAATGAATGAATGAATGATAAAATAAATTTGGCATCTACATTGTGATAATTAAGTAATGTATTATTGAAACAAGTTAGAAGCGTTTTGAAACACCCCAATCAATTAATCTAGGTCTATCAAGTAAATGTATCTTAAAGCCACAATACATAATGGAGAAAGTGTGGTTTTCGCTTTCTATTATTTCTATTTTTGTAATCATGCTGAATTAAATCTAGATTCATTCAGAAAATACACTTTAACCAACCACTGAAATTAAGAAAAATATGTAGCCTGAATTCAAGTAATCTTAACTTATCTCATCATTGTATTTTATTTATTTTTTTTACAATAAAAGCTGAACAAACCAATGCATCAATATTGTTATTAAAGGTCCCATGGCATGAAATTTTCACTTTCTGAGGTTTTTGAACGTTAATGTGAGCTCCCCTACCCTGTTTAGGGCCCCCCCCCATTTGCCTGGAAGAATCCATGACTCATCGCTGTACCAGCGGCGAGTCTGGTAACGCTTGGTCCAGAATGCGCTGCCGTTGCGCTTAGACAGACAGCTAAGTGAACCAATCAGAGAACAGTTAACGGACAGCGACGTGAACCAAGCCGGTAGGAAGCAATGCAAAAACATCTTTTTTGAAAAGAAAGGCCTCTAGAGCTGTCAGCTGCTGTGGTTTTAAGGAATCGATGTGTTTTAGGTCATTTAAGACCAATTTTACAGCTGAATGGAAGGGACGTTGCGGGCAAAGGCGGGTGCACTGACATCACCATCTTTGAACGAATCAGAATTGCGGAGTCCGTTGTTAACCGGGGGAGCGAGGGTGGAGCGAGGGTGTCCAAATGGTATCGCGCTGTATAGCAAATACAGAGAGATATCATTTGGCTGGCCAGGTAACCCCCCCATGGCTAAAAGTTGCAAAATGTGTAAACTGAGCATTTGCGATCCTTTTCTGCGTTTGAAAAAAACACAGCTCAAACGGGCGATTCTGAACAAGGAAACTTTCTGACGTCACACGGAAAATGCATTTCCACCCCCGTCTGTTTTTCTACCCACCGTCTCTGTAAATCACGCCCAGAGAGTTTGGACCGCGAATGCGCTACGCAATGCGAAATGCGTTTTTTTATTTGCCTGGAGGCAAATGAGTGTTTCTAGGCTCAGAAGTCCTTTATCTGAGCCTCTGGACCTCTGAAACAGCAGTGGTTTTTCATTGAAACGCCTCTCCTTTCTTCCTCCGCTCTTAAAACACGGAAGTGGGGCCAGCGCACAGCGCACCACTAAAACAAGGAACCAGCGGCGTATTTGCCCTTCCCCCACCCGCTGCTCTGACCTATCTCTGTCCTTCTCATTTGCATTCAAGCAACAAGGCCCAGAATGGGGTGTTCAGAGAGAGATTTTCTGACCATGTCTGTGTAGATGTGTCTTTCTCATGCACTGAGTGTTGATTTTGAAGAAGGATTCATTTACAGTATTAGGGAACCATTAAGGAGCCATATAAAAGCATCAAGAAGTACCATGTCATGGGATCTTTAACTGAATGTAAAACATAGGAACTGTATGTAACCTGCAGTCACACTGTTTAAAAAGCTGAACCTGGGTTACCAGTGCCTTAACCTGCAGATGGAGGACACATACAAGTTTTTCTCATTCTCAGTATAAGGACAGACCATTTGAAGCTCAGAGCTGCAAAGGCTGCACTAGCACTGATTCATGATCGGCTGCAGGAGCTGGGGTTTCGGTAGTGATTGTTCAGAGACTGGCAATGCAAATGACTCTCATGTGAAGCTCATTTTGCTTTTCGATTGGATAATCAGAAAGTAGAACACCAACTTATGACATAAACAACTTGGACATCATTAAGAATAAATCAGCAGTACAGTTTAAACATGTTTTATATCTGGAATTACAGATAAGTCATGTTACATTACATGGTTCATGCATGTTCAAACATTTAAAGAAAATGGAACTGTTATTCTTGATTGGTTAGGCAAAAAATGCTTTTGCCCTTTTGATGGGAATCTAAAGTGTCATATATCTAAAAGTGACTGTTATGGTTCAACAAAGGAGGGACCCACAAAATGGACTCAGACCAAATGGGGAAAAAGGAAAAGGTGAATTTATTAAACAGACCGGGTAGTTAACAGGCTGGAACAGGCTCTCTGGAGATGGACGAACAAAAAACTCAGAGGAGGCAACGTGGAACAAAAACTCGGGAGCGCAGAGGTTCAGGCAACGAGGAACAAAAACTCAGAGGAGCCAAGGGGTAAATGAAATAAAACAAAAAACTAACAAAACAGTCTGACACAAGCTCTTTGGTGAACAGGGCTTAAATACCCAGGGCTTAAATACTCCACCCACACACATACACCCAGGGGAATGGAGGGAGGGGAGCACAAGTCATGACAGTGTTTAGTTTAGTATACGTAAGCCGTGTCTCAATTCGCAGTGTGGACAGTTCGGAGCGTGGTTTTAAAGGGATATGCCACCCCCAGGTCAAATTTGGGCATCTCCCCACAGTCCAGAGACTAAAATAAGTGATGAAAAGCGTTTTCCTGGTCACCCAGCCATTGTCCAGGTCTGTCAGCACTGACCGCCGCGCGCAGCTGCTGCTCCTCCGCGTTAGACTGGAGGCAACGTCGCCAGAGAAAGATTTCGGCCAAAAGGAATTAATTTGCTCGATGCTTTTCCCAATTACTTTGTGTGTAGTGCGCATTCATATCGAGTGCAAATAAATGTACAAATCAACACGGAGAGCTTGACTTGGTCATTTTGGGTGGGAACTATTTTTCAGTGCGGAAAAAGAAAGCCGAAGCACACAGCACGCAGCGTAACGTGGGAACTCCCTTCCTGGTGCGTAACAGGGATTCCCCTGTCCGCGTGGTGTGTGCTTCGGCTGTCTGAAAAATAGTTCCCACCCAAAATGACCAAGTCAAGCTCTCCGTGTTGATTTGCACATTTATTTGCACTCGATATGAATGCGCACTACACAGAAAGTAATTGGGAAACGCATCGAGCAAATTAATTCCTTTTGGCCGAAATCTTTCTCTGGCGCCGTTGCCTCCAGTCTAACGCGGAGGAGCTGCAGCTGCGCGCGGCGGTCAGTGTTGACAGACTCGGACAATGGCTGGGTGACCAGGAAAACGCTTTTCATCACTTATTTTAGTCTCTGGACTGTGGGGAGATGCCCAAGTTTGACCTGGGGGTGGCATATCCCTTTAAGGGCATGTGCATCACATCCGGCCCGACGACTGCTGTCCCATTTCTTTTTTGTCCCATGCATAGTTAAATCTGTATGGGTTTCCTTCTAAAAGTTCCGTGTGTTGACACCGGCTTACCTCTGACAGTCTCAGCTGATCCCGGTTCAGCTCGCTTTCTGGAGCCCACGTAAGTAGGTCCAGTAACTTCCCTGGAACATGAAATAAAGCTTGTTTTTTTTCTCAAAACAAAACATTTGTTAGAAACTAAAAAACATTTGTTGTAAACTTCGGCGTAGACATCCGCTGAAGGTGAACAGGCTGATAGAGTTAACATGGGCGTAGTGATACGAGTGGAGAGAGACAATACACAAATGTGAAATACGCTGCTGGATGTTTCGTGGACAACAGTTTCGGACGCAAATATATCACCTTTCTAACAAATGTTTTGTTTTGAGAAGAAAAACAAGTTTTATTTCATGTTCCAGGGAAGTTACTGGACTTACTTACGTGGGCTCCAGAAAGCGAGCTGAACCGGGATCAGCTGAGACTGTCAGAGGTAAGCCGGTGTCAACACACGTAACTTTTAGAAGGAAACCCATACAGATTAACATTAAAAAAAAAACACTATCCCTTTAAAATGCACCCTGAAAACCGCAGTCGTTTTCATGGAATTCGAGGCGTGAACCAACTGTGCATCCATGCACACTTCGCGCACTCATATATCCCAGCATGCACTGAGTGCTACTTCTACGGGAGAAAATGGAGTCGGTGGCTGCATCTGGTAGTCGCGGGACCTTTCCCATTTCGCCGACGCTCATACGGTCCGTGGAGTGCACTGTGCATACTTGCACAGTCCGGAGTGCCCTTAAAACCATACTCCGAACTGTGCACACTGGGAATTGAGACACGGCTAACGTGTATGTCTGAGGAGGCATGAGACTGGGAGATATTTAAGGGACATTCATATTTAAGTTATAATTGTATAGATGCAATTGTGTTGCATCTGTTATTTTGTTTTTGTTTTAACGAATGAAATAAATAAATAAATGAAATGAAAATGAATTGAGATGAGACTGAACTTCTTCTCTGAACTAGAAGCGCTGAAATAAACATTTACATTAGCACTGTTTATTGACATTTTGCACCACTTTGTAAATGTTCTGCAAAACAGTGCCTCATTTTGAATCCTGAAAGGCGACTGAAAGGCCAAATCCATCCATTTTCAAAAGACGACCTGAAAAGCTCTCAACATTTACAGTAGAAATGCACGCTCACACTCTTCTAATATTTTTAAATGTCCCTCCATTAGGATCCCAGCAACAGATCTGAGGACAGATGTTCAAACCTGCCAGAAAAATACCCTGTTTTTATGAATGAGTTGCACTGGCGGCTCCATTCAGGCTTTTCCTCAGATGAAAGCGAATAAATCAATTCTCCTAGGGGCCCCGAACACACCTCCACCTCCTACACACAAAAATAGGTTAAACTACAATGAGTCACCAGCTTTTTTTTGAACATGTCTCCGGCTCACGGTTCACGGTTTGGTTCCCTCTTATGTGCGACTGTAGCTTTGACAATATGAGTCAGACTGCAGCTTTGGATTTGAGATAAGAAAAGGGTTAAGTGGGATTACAGACAGAAAACTTTGCAAGCTCCTTCAGGTGGTACTTGAACAGCTCTTCAGTTTGTATTTTTGCTTAATTTTGTGTTCATTTTATCCACTTTTTGTCCTCTTTTGGATAACTGCTTGTTTAGAGCTACAGTAGCCTTTTAGCACTTTTAGCCCATCGACTGTATATATAAATGGACATAGCTAACCTGCTATCCGCCGTGTTTCAAACAGGAAGTGAGCATGGGGGTGATTCCAGCCCCATCGGCTCTGGCGCCAATTCACTTTCTATTGAAAAACTGTCCCTCTTCTCTCCATAACTGCTGCTGTCAGGTTCCTCATTTTGGTCTTAAAATGTTTGTACTAATCCACTCTGCATGATCCTGGTGTTTTTATTTTGCCATTTTTATCTATATGAATAAGATATGAACATTAATAGCAGAAAAATCACGTGCTGTCTTTCCATTAGAAGCTACAAAATTGATCAAAAGTAAGTTGTCTCTAATAGTCTCCAAGAAAATTACAAAATTTCCTCTGTCTACATGGGAGTCTTCTGGATAAACCATGGGTGATTAGAAATAACAATAAAAAAACAAACAAAATTAATAATAATAATAATAATAATAATAATAATAATAATAATAATAATAATAATAATAATAATAATACTATTAATAATAATAATAATGATAATAATAATAATAATAATAATAATAAATATAGCTGCAAGCAGCAGTGTGGGGCCGGGCAGTGACCCAGCCTAATTTGATGACGTGTGTTGGATCAGTCTTCACCCAAAACACATTTTTGCTTGTTGTAGTGCCCCCTAGTGGCCAATGTGCACCAAATTTGGTATGGCTAATTCGGTATGGACGGTACATTGCGTACCACGTTTCATTGAGAGAGCTGAAACGCACGTCAATTTGATGAGGTGCGTTGTATCAGTCTTTCTGCGTGTAACTTTTGAACCGTATGTCCAATTTTCAAAAACTTGGCATCCCTGGACTCCTTGGGCCAAGCCGAATCCAACGTCACCATATGACGTCATTTTCCGCCATTTTGGATTTTATGAAAAACACTCAAAATGCTTCTCCTCCCTCAATTTTGGTTGCCTGGAAGAATCCATGACTCATCGCTGTACCAGCGGCGAGTCTGGTAATGCTTGGTCCAGAATGCGCTGCTGTTGCGGGTAGACAGACAGCTAAGTGAACCAATCAGAGAACAGTTAACGGACAGCGACGTGAACCAAGCCGGTAGGAAGCAATGCAAAAACATCTTTTTTGAAAAGAAAGGCCTCTAGAGCTGTCAGCTGCTGTGGTTTAAGGAATCGGTGTGTTTTAGGTCATTTAAGACCAATTTTACAGCTGAATGGAAGGGACGTTGCGGACAAAGGCGGGTGCACTGACGTCACCATCTTTGAACGACTCAGAATCGCGGAGTCCGTTGTTAACCGGAGGAGCGAGGGTGGAGCGAGGGTGTCCAAATGGTATCGCGCTGTATAGCAAATACAGAGAGATATCATTTGGCTGGCCAGGTAACAATTTTGGATCAATTTTGCTCAAATTTGGTACATAGCATCTTTGGACTGAGCCTCATCAGAAATATGCCTGGATCTTTTTATATCTCTTATAGTTTTGTCGTGACAGCCAATCAAACGCAACTTTGACCTGCTGGTGGCGCTAGATGGTTGGGGGTGGGGGCCTATAAATTGCTGTGGGTAATGAGGAGACTGGCTGGAATGTGCATGTAAAATTTCACAACTTTTTACCAGACGGTTCTAGGGGTTGCCATAGACTTCCAGAGGCGGAGGAATATTTTATAATAATAATAAGAATCAGTAGAAACACTATAGGTGCCTCGCAGCTTCGCTGCTTGGCCCCAATAATAATAATAATAATAATAATAATAATAATAATAATAATAATAATTATTATTATTATTATTATTATAAATAAATAAAATAACAATTAAAAAAATAATTTAATAAAATAAAAATAAAATAAAATAAAATAAAATAAATAAAATAAACAAAACAGAACAAAACAAAATAAAACAAAATAAAATAAAATAAAATATGTATCAGTCACATTTCCAGATCTTGAATAGGGACCTAGCTGGTGTACTAACCTATTGTGTATGTTTTGGTCAAACAGGGAAACCAATTAACCAAAATAATCTCTAAAAGTAATGAAAGAGGCTCCTACATATCTCTTTATATCAGGCAAAAATGGGACGGTACTTCCAGCAAAAAACACATTTTCTTGTCCGTCTGTATTAAATGATTGAGCTGCAGACTTCCTCCTCTGAGACTGAAGATGTCTTTATGAAATATGAAGTCTCTGCTCCTCTGATCTGGTACATTTTTATCACCGGTTTGGGGAATTAAGTCAATTATCTGCATTTTATTTCATATGCAGGCATAGAAAGTTTAATTAAATTATGTTTTTAGACTTGCTTTGTGAGATGCATTGTGTAACTTTTCTGGTGGAGCGTCCGTCAAATGCTTTTCTTTGTGGAGATGTTATTGGAATGTTTCACAGTATGGCATTAAACCTCTCTATCTTCATGGAGAGCGAACCAGACCAAGTTACAGGTCAGATCTGTGGAGAGGCGACCCCACTCACAGTCAGAATACTTGTTTTTCTAGGCATTTCTGGGATATAAAACCACCTGTAATTGAATCAATGTAAATAGAGCTGTTTAAAGTCATAGTGTGGAACATTCCAGGCAGAGCAGTGACATCTCCATAAAAACAAGCAGCAGACGGACCCCCCCCCCCCACTAGAAAAGTTACACAATGCACCTTTAAAAACTTTGTGACGAAACAAGCTGAAAGATAAGAGTCAGGTTTGTGGAGATGCAAGCCCACTCATAGTAAGGAGGCATGTTTTTCTGTGCAATAAACACAACAACAACAACAACAAAACATGATTTTAGTCTACTTTTTGGCTAAAAATGTTACACACTGGGGCTTTAACTATACATTATCAAAGTTTGTTTCTCCCTGGATCTATAAGCTTGAAAGTGTCTCCATTCAGTACTTTATAAACTCATTTTGTGAATAAAAAGAACCAATAATGAGAGTTATACCAGAGTGAACCTAGGCCCATTCATTGCAGCAGCCTCTTTTTAGTCCAAAAAGTAATTAAGAAACATGAAACGCTGTTTAAAAGACGATAATACAGAGAGGAGAGAGCAGATGAGATTCAAACCCAAAAAGATAAAACAGCGCAATGAAAAGAACGCAGACGGAGAACAGGAAGTGTTTCAGAGAGGCAGGGGTCAAGGCTCAAAGTGCATCGAACCACAGCGGAGAACAGACGGAGTCGCGAGTGATTCTGGGGTCCGCAAGCTCACCAAAGACAAATAAATACACACTGAAATGAATTATTAAATACAACATTTTTTATATTTTTGTGTTCACTGGCAGTTTCTCTCCATGGAGATGTTGTTGTGTAGTTGTGTTGTGTAGAATATTACGCAGTGTAGCATTAAACTTCAGGGAAACAGTAAACAGTTCGGGCCGAGCATGGGGTGATTTAATCCTGGTCTGGTCCCGGTTTGGTCTGGGTCTGGACCTGATCCGGTCCTGGTTTAGACCTGGTTTAGTTCTGGTCTAGACCTGGAAGTCACATAGAACCAGAGCCCGCCCCGCCCCGCTCTTATTCCCGCTGAAAGAGCGTCTTTCTCGGCCTCTTAGCTCTAGCGCGGAACGCGCAAGGAGCTCTCCTCCAACGCGCTCCTCCAACGGCACTGCCATGTCCCGGGATAATCCTGGTTTAGTCCAGGTCCAGTCCAGGTTTAGACCTGGTTTAGTTCTGGTCTAGACCTGGTTTATTCCAATCAGGATGCAGAACACAAATGTTACACTATAAAAAAAAGTTACAGTATAAAAAAAAAACCTTGGAACGAATCAGGCCTTTTCCATTGAAATAGCTACTCAACTTACGAAAAATTCACGTTACGAAACCACTTCTGGAATGAATTAATTTCGTAAGGTGAGGTACCACTGTATGTGTGTTTTGCTCTCTTGGTCTCTCTCCCCTCTCTTTCTCTTTCCCCCTTGTTTTTTCTCTCTAAAATGTAATAGCTTCATCAAAATTTTATCAAAATTAGAATTGGAACCCCCCATGCCCTCACATGAAGGGGTAGGGGTAAGATGAAGGGACAGTAAGACAGAGAAATAGGACACAGCCTAAGTCTTTTGTTCTATTTTTGGTGTCTTTAGTCCTATTTTATTTCCATTTAGTTTCTTTAATGACAAATCTTACATTTTCCATACCTCTCCTCCTTCCCCGTACCTTATCCCCTGCTCTCCTGTGTGATGTTTTTGAGTGGAGCGAGCTCCCCTGTAAAACATGGCCCGTGTAAAACAGACTGCAGTCCTCGTGGTGCATTCGCTGGCTCAGCTCATTCCTATGACAAATGAGCGCTGGGACAATACTCAAACCTCCATCTTTTTCTTGTTAATATCTGACCAGGGCTGTCCTCGAGTGACCTAAACCTCACTATGGTTTTATTTGTAAGTTTTATTTTAGCGCAGTGTAGTTATTTTTAGAACAGAAATAGCTATTCTATTCTATTCTAGTCAATAATTCCTCACTGGTCGATGGGGTCACATATCTAAAGCCCAGTGTTGATTACAGTTTATTGGTTATTGATCCAAACAGCGACAAAAGGAGCCTGTTTTGTGCCTTGAAGCTTGTCTCACAGGCACAGAGGTCACACAATATGAAGAGACAGGATATTACTACTAGGGGCGGCAGTAGCTCAGTTGGTAGAGCATATGCCTTGTGATCCAGGGGGTTGGCGGTTCGAATCCCGCTCTTGACGGTTGACCGCATATGATCCCAGCTCCCACAGATGAGCGCTGCCGTTGTGTCCTTGGGCAAGACACTTAACCCCACCTCGCCCCCAGTGTCTGTGGACCCTGGTAGCCCCCATGGCAGAAGATACATCAAGGCCTGTTGTGACGTGAGCCGTCCTCCTGTGGACCCACCACCCGCGGAAGGATTCATGGGGGCTGGTGCATTGTGTTCTGGGCAGCAGAACACTGCTTGGACTGCTCCCCCCGCGACCCAGAGAATGGAAAAGCGGAAGAAAATGAATGAATGAAGGATATTACTATGCATTGTTTTATGTTGATAATAGTTTTTGTAAAAGTAATTGAAAGGCTATCAAATTATTATCTATAAATTATCATATTTTAGGTGTATTTGAAATTATAATCCCATTTTTTTGGCAAAAGGAGAAATTCAAATTGTAAACTGGACAAAAGTTTATGCTTTTGTTATCAAATAAATAATAATAATAATAATAATAATAATAATAATAATAATAAATTTTATTTGTTAGGCGCCTTTCAAGGCTCTCAAGGTCGCCGTACATCAAGCTATTAAATAACACTTTATATTGTATGTATATTGTATGCATTTATTGTAAACATATAAATTAATAAAAATAAATAAATAATAATAAAATAAATATAAACATATCAATTAAACTATGTTTAGGTAATCCCTCAGTTGTCCAAGAATTTTTGAAAAAGTATTAAACTATTAAACTTAAAAAAAAAATACATACATACATACATAAATATAAAGCATTTAGTGTTATTTATTTGATAATAAAAAACATATATTAGAAATAAACTTTTATCCAGTTCACAAATGGAATTTCTCCTTTTGCCAAAAAAATGGGATTATAATTTCAAGTACAACTAAAATATGATTATAATTTATAGATAAAAGTTTATTTGTATTATATGCTTTTATTGTCAAATAAATAACACTAAACACTTTATATTTATTTACGTATGTATTTATTGTAAGCATATAAATAATCCAAAATATATAAATAATAATTTTAAAAAATATAAATTGTTATAAACTTAATTAAACAATGTCTGGGTAATCTCTCAGTTGTCCAGTCAGTTGTTTTTTTTGTTTTTTGTTTTTTAATTGAAATCAAAATAATGTTTCCAAAACAGCATGGCAAATGCTTTTGTGTCCTTGGGCAAGACACTCCTATAAACACATAGATCATCCAAATGACTGAGGGACCGGTGTTGTGAAACTCTGAATGAAACATGTAAAAAATATTGACATCATAATTCAAATAAATAGCAGCCTCATTAGTGAACTACAGGACCTTTTCTTATATTCAAAACACTGCGTTCATTATAAGTATTAATGTTGTAATCGACTACCATAAAAACACAGGGTTTATCGCTCCTGGGGAGTTTTCGCCACAAATCCTCATCCATTTTAAGTACACACCATTGTGCGCTCCAGTGAGGCTTTTGAGTATTTTATGGACAGCACATGAACGCAACAGAGAGACAGTTAAACGAGTAATCACAGTCAATCATCGCTCATTAATGTTTATGTGTGCGGGGAGGACGAGTGTGCAGCTGCTGTTTGAAGAGGGGGAGGGAGGAAGAGAGGGAGAGGGAGAGAGGGAGAGAGGAAGAGGAAGAGAGAAAGAGAGGGAGAGGAAGAGAGGGAGAGAGAGAGGGAAAGAGGAAGAGAGGGAGAGGAAGAGAGGGAGAGAGGAAGAGAGGGAGAGGAAGAGAGAGAGAGAAAGAGAGGGAGAAAAGAAGAGAGGGAGAGAGGAAGAGGAAGAGAGGAAGAGAGGGAGAAAAGAAGAGAGGGAGAGAGAGAGAGAGGGAGGGGACGAGAGGGAGAGAGGAAAAGAGGAAGAGAGGGAGTGCGAAAGAGAGTCAGGGAAAGAGAGGAAGAGAGAGCGAGGGAGAGAGGGAGAGGAAGAGAGGGAGAGAGAAAGAGAGAGAGGGAAAGAGGAAGAGAGGGAGAGGAAGAGAGGGAGAGAGGAAGAGGAAGAGAGGGAGAGGAAGAGAGGGAGAGAGGAAGAGGGAGAGGGAGAGAGGGAGAGGAAGAGAGGGAGAGAGAGAGAGAGAGGGAGGGGGCGAGAGGGAGAGGAAGAGAGGGAGAGAGGAAGAGAGGGAGAGGAAGAGAGAGAGAGAAAGAGAGGAAGAGAGGGAGAAAAGAAGAGAGGGAGAGAGGAAGAGAGGAAGAGAGGGAGAAAAGAAGAGAGGGAGAGAGAGAGAGGGAGAGAGGAAGAGAGAGAGAGAGAGGGAGGGGACGAGAGGGAGAGAGGAAAAAGAGGAAGAGAGGGAGTGCGAAAGAGAGTCAGGGAAAGAGAGGAAGAGAGAGCGAGGGAGAGAGGGAGAGGAAGAGAGGGAGAGAGAAAGAGAGAGAGGGAAAGAGGAAGAGAGGGAGAGGAAGAGAGAGAGAGGGAAAGAGGAAGAGAGGGAGAGGAAGAGAGGGAGAGAGGAAGAGAGGGAGAGAGGAAGAGGGAGAGGAAGAGAGGGAAAGAGAGAGAGAGGGAGAGAGGAAGAGAGGGGGAGGAAGAGAGGAAGAGAGGGAGAGAGGGAGAGGGAGAGAGGAAGAGGGAGAGGAAGAGAGGGAAAGAGAGAGAGAGGGAGAGAGGAAGAGAGGGGGAGGAAGAGAGGGAGAGAGGAAGAGAGGGAGAGAGAGAGGAAGAGAGGGAGAAAAGAAGAGAGAGAGAGAGAGAGAGAGAGGGAGGGGACGAGAGGGAGAGAGGAAAAGAGGAAGAGAGGGAGTGAGAAAGAGAGGGAGGGAAAGAGAGGGGAAAGGAGGGGTATGAGAGTGAGAGAAGGAGGGGAAGAGAGAAAGAGAGAGATAAGAGCAGGAAAAAAGCTGAGGTCAGCACCACAGACAGCAACATACAGAGGGTAAATCAGCACCATGGACAGAGACAGAGTGTAGTACCGTTTACAACCAGTGGGAGGGCGAGGGCGACGTTGACAAATGCAGCTCTGGAAAAAAATAAGAGACCACTGCATTTTTTTTTCTGAAATCAGCATCTCTACATGTATTACAGCCATTCCATTCCAGCGTCTGTTGAATTCCAACACAAACACAAAGCTGAGCTACTTCAGTTCTTGCACCAGGAGTGGAATAAAGTCACCCAAGAACAATGCACTGCAAATTCTGGCCAAGATTTTTAAAACTCCTATCAGGTTATTCATCTTGTTTTCAGATTTATCATCTACTTTCTAGTTCAGAAACTGCTTAATTCTTGTGTAGAGGTAGTTTACTTCAAGAGAACTTGTCAAGTAATATTATCTTGCTCCACGGACAGATAATTTCACTACTTTTAAGTCATTTACTGATAGATTTAAGTGTTTATGTCTTAAATTTTGGACAAGCTTTTTTGCAGTGTGTGAAAGACTTATGGAGAGCATGCCAAGACGCATGAAAGCTGTGATTAAAAATAAGTGTTACTGCACCAAATATTGATTTCTGAACTCTTCTTAAGTGTAAACATTAGTATTATGTTGTTTTAAAATGAATTTAATCTTGTTTCTTTGCATTGTTTGAGGACTGAAAACGTGTATCTTTTTTGTTATTTTGTCATTTTATGCAAATAAATGCTCTAAACGATAATATTTTTATTTGGAATTTGGGGGAAATGTTGTCAGTAGTTTATAGACTCAAACAAAAATGTTCCTTTTAGTAAAATCAGAAAAACAATTCAGAAAATAATTCCGCAGTGGTCTCTTATTTTTTTTCCAGAGCTGTAAATATCTCATTATTTTATGGAGAGCGTCGTGTTAATGATGATAAGAAGACATTTAGAAATCCAAGAAAAAATGTGTCTATATTTAGTCAGACGAAAAACACCCACAAATGTTCCGATTTATAATAATAGTAATAATGCACTGGATTTACAAAGTGCTTTTCAAGATACTCTATACATTGCATTAGTCACTTATGTTGCATTATAGTATCTTGGTGGTGGTAAGACAATATTTTAGCCTTGTCCTGGGCCAATCTGCACCATTGCCCCCTCTGACCCCCAACAACACTCACACAACACTTTCATATGAGGCACTGTGGGTGAGGTGTCTTGCCTATGGACACAGTTACAGTTTCTGCCATTAGCGCCTCACTGTAGAACCTGGTGTTCTCAGCCGCCTCCTGTGTTCTGGTGTTATGATCAGATGTCTTGTTGTGATACTGTATGTTGTGATGTCGTATTCTTTCTTAAAGGTCCTATGGCATGAAATTTTCACTTTCTGAGGTTTTTGAACGTTAATGTGAGCTCCCCTACCCTGTTTAGCCCCCCCCCCATGGTTAAAAGTTGCGAAATGTCTAAACTGAGCATTTGCGATCCTTTTCTGCGTTACAAAAAATCGGAGCTCAAACGGGCGATTTTGAACAAGGCACCTTATTGACGTCAGATCGAAAAAAGAAATGCAAATGCAGTTCCACCCCCATCTGTCTGTACTCAGCGTCTCTGTAAATCACGGCCAGAGAGTTTGGACTGCGAATGCGCTGGGCAATGCGAAATGCCTTTTTATTTGCCTGGAGGCACGTCCGAGTGTTTCTAGGCTCGGAAGTCCTTTATCTGAGCCTCTGGACCTTTGAACAGCAGTGGTTTAATTTTATTTTCTGTGGAAATGTGTTTATTTTTCAATGGAACACTTCAAATCCCCCCCCCCCGTGCAAAAACACGGAAATGGATCAGCTGAGAGCTACAGCGGAGAGTTTGGCCACGCCCCCACCCTCTGCTATAGGCCATCTCTTTTCTCCTCATTTGCATTCAAGCAACAACGCCCAGAATAAAGTGTTTGAGAGGGATATTTATGACTCTTTCTCATCTTATCTCTGTTTCTCATGCACTGAGTGTTGATTTTGAAGAAGGATTCATTTACAGTATTAGGGAACCATTAAGGAGCCATATAAAAGCATCAAGAAGTACCATGTCATGGGATCTTTAAAACTTAGCCTGTCATCTAAATTTATTCAAATTTTTGATAATTACACCATGGCCAGGGGACTACAAATAAAAACTAGCCAAACCATGTCATTCATTCATTTTCTTCCGCTTTTTCCATTTTCTGGGTCGCGGGGGCAACAGTCCAAGCAGTGTCCAGAACACAATGCACCACATGAATCCTTCCGCGGGTGGTGGGTCCACAGGAGGACGGCTCACGTCACAACAGGCCTTGATGTATCTTCTGCCATGGGGGCAAGGGCTGGGATCACAGGCGGTCAACCCGTCAAGAGCGGGATTCGAACCGCCTACCCCTGGACAAACGCTCTACCAACTGAGCTACTGCCACTCCTGTAATCATGTGTTTTATGAAATTGCACTGTCCCCTTTTAAATAAACTAAACCTGAACCCCATCCAAGTGCTAACAGAGCACGGCCCTGCCTAGGTTTTGAGATCTGAACTTGGACATTATGGTATAGATTTTATATGGTATCACTTTATACTATAGTTTGAAAGACGACCATTTAAACCTTTTGTAAACAGAACCGCTCCTGGACGAATGTCGGATCAAACTCGTACCTAATCAAATCTTCAAAACAGCATTAATAATTGATAATAATTGAAAATTCTACATCTTGTGCAGCTTCATTTTCCTTAATATTTCATCTTTAATCTTTGTCTTTGCCACATTACTTGATCTTTTTTCACATTTTCTTCATCAAAACCTACGCATGTTTAAACAATCGGAAAGAGCTCAGATCACTCACGTCACAGCTAACTGTTTACATGACCTGCCGATAATGTGATAACTCCACAAAGGAGATTAGGATCAGATTTGTGGAGTATACATAGAACATAACCACTGATGAGCGCACACACCCACCATTAAAAGTGCTGTTTTCACAATTCTGAAGTACAGAAATAGCACGGGCATAAAGTGGAGAGGGAGAGGAGCCGAGCAGGATCGAGCAAAGCACTCTGGCTCTAACTGGATTCAGCTAGTTTCTCTTCCACTTTCGCACCAGTCTGATACTGCCCCCGGAGAGGAGGGACTGCCGGAGTGTGGACTGGGCTTTTTAATCAGGCACTCATTCATATAGCCGAGGAAATTAGCAGTTCAGAGTACAGGCGAGCATTGTACGCCTTCGGTTCAGTTCAGCTCTGGAAAAAAAAAAGAAACCACTGCATTTTTTTGTGAAATCTGCATCTCTACATGTATTACAGCCATTCCATTCCAGCGTCTGTTGAATTCCAACACAAACACAAAGCTGAGCTACTTCAGTTCTTGCACCAGGAGTGGAATAAAGTCACCCAAGAACAACGCACTGCAAATTCTCTGATCTGGCCAAGATTTTAAAACTCCTATCAGGTTATTCATCTTGTTATTCATCTTGATACAGAAAGAAGTGAAGTAGAAAGCAAATCTACAAGTGCTGGCCCTGAACATCCACAAACTAAAATGCATTGAATAAATATTTGTTTAAAGGAAAATTAACGTTTTTTTTTTTTTTACAATCTGAGCCTTCTTTCGGCAATAAAACAAGTAGTTTTACTCACCCATAGCAGTCTGGTGTCAATTGGAGCAGTATCACAGAAGTTATGTTGTAGCCGTTCTGTTCTACTAATGATCCCGTATCCGTTAGCGTGAGTGCTCGGGGCACTGATTTGCGGTGTCCAAATAACACAAACTTTAGCACTTTTCAAATCACAGAAGATCGCTGTGTCAGGGTAGACTTTTAGTAGATTCCAAAACGGCCTGAAACCCGATATCGCAACAGAAAAGTAAAGTTCAGAGCGGTGTTAGCTTCTTTCGGACTAGCGGTGTTTACAAAACAGCTGAGTTCACGCATGCGCACTGTCCTCTCTGATGACGTCATCAAATGAAACTATAGCTGGATATCGGGTTTCAGGCCGTTTTGGAATCCACTAAAAGTCTACCCTGACACAGCGATCTTCTGTGATTTGAAAAGTGCTAAAGTTTGTGTTATTTGGACACCGCAAAGTAATGCCCCGAGCACTCACGCTAACGGATACGGGATCATTAGTAGAACAGAACGGCTCAACATAAGTTCTGCGATACTGCTCCAATTGACACCAAACTGCTATGTGTGAGTAAAACTACTTGTTTTATTGCCGAAAGAAGGCTCAGATTGTAAAAAAAAGTTACTTTTCCTTTAACTTTTTTAATTTTGTGTCCCTTTTTTTGTTTTGCATAAATAGGCCCTTAATGGTGGGAGAAATATAAAAAATAATATCTAATGTAGGTATTCTGCGATAAAAATTCTGCCTTGGGTAGCTCAAATCGACAGGCATTTAAACTGTAACAACACTTGGGGGTCCTGCGGATGCACAGTAGCACGAGGTAGCTCAAATTCACAGGACACTGGAACTACTTGTGCGTTATGCAGTATTAACACACAGCAGTTAGCCCTTACTCACTGACCGTGGTATAATACATTTTAATATAAGTATTCACTATTCTGTAACTAAATACATTTTCAAAGTAAAGTCATAGTACAGTACTTAAATGCATAAATACAGTTCTGGGAAAAAATAAGAGACCACTGCATTTTTTTCTGAAATCAGCATCTCTACATGTATTACAGCCATTCCATTCCAGCGTCTGTTGAATTCCAACACAAACACAAAGCTGAGCTACTTCAGTTCTTGCACCAGGAGTGGAAAAAAGTCACCCAAGAACAATGTGAAAGACTTGTGGAGAGCATGCCAAGACGCATGAAAGCTGTGATTAAAAATAAGGGTTATTGCACCAAATATTGATTTCTGAACTCTTCTTAAAGGTCCCATGGCATGAAATTTTCACTTTCTGAGGTTTTTGAACGTTAATGTGAGCTCCCTTACCCTGTTTAGGCCCCCCCCCCCATGGTTAAAAGTTGTAAAATGTCTAAACTGAGCATTTGCGATCCTTTTCTGCATTACAAAAAAATCGGAGCTCAAACGGGCGATTTTGAACAAGGCACCTTATTGATGTCAGATCGAAAAAAGAAATGCAAATGCAGTTCCACCCCCGTCTGTCTGTACTCAGCGTCTCTGTAAATCACGCCCAGAGAGTTTGGACTGCGAATGCGCTAGGCAATGCGAAATACGTTTTTTTATTTGCCTGGAGGCACGTCCGAGTGTTTCTAGGCTCGGAAGTCCTTTATCTGAGCCTCTGGACCTTTGAACAGCAGTGGTTTCATTTTATTTTCTGTGGAAATGTGTTTATTTTTCAATGGAACGCTTCAAATCTCTCCCCCCTGCAAAAACACGGAAATGGATCAGCTGAGAGCTCAGAGACGAGAGCGGAGAGTTTGGCCACGCCCCCACCCTCTACTATAGGCCAGCTCTTTTCTCCCCATTTGCATTCAAGCAACAACGCCCATTATGGAGTGTTCAGAGAGAAAAAAAATACTCTTTCTCATCTTATCTCTGTTTCTCATGCACTGAGTGTTGATTTTGAAGAAGGATTCATTTACAGTATTAGGGAACCATTAAGGAGCCATATAAAAGTATCAAGAAGTACCATGTCATGGGATCTTTAAGTGTAAACATTAGTATTATGTTGTTTTAAAATGAATTTGATCTTGTTTCTTTGCATTGTTTGAGGTCTGAAAACATGTATCTTTTTTGTTATTTTGACCATTTGTCATTTTCTGCAAATAAATGCTCTAAAGGATAATATTTTTATTTGGAATTTGGGGGAAATGTTGTCAGTGTTTATTTTATATTGCGTTAAATGTTAAAGTGCCCATATTCTGCTATTTTCTGATCTGTTATAATGTTGTTTCCTCATCACAAACTTATCTGGAGTTGTGTTTTGTTTCATTCTCACATGTTTAACACGCAAACCTGCATATTTAGGCTGAGTTCTTCTCTCAAACTGAAAAATGTCATGTGGTAATACAAGAAGTGCTCCACTGTGTTTTAAAACTACATACACAATTAACACCCTAAAATAATTTGGGTAATTTCAGCCTTGGAATTGTCAGTCTCAGGTAAAAGAAGCCTAAATTAGAACAACATTAGAACAGATCAGAACCTTTGTGTTTCCAAGGCTCTAAAATCAATCTGGAGAAAAGAATGTGGTGACCCATTGTAGTGGTACTAGAGGTAAGATCTTAAGCCCGAGCCCGACCCGGCCCGAAATTCGGGTCGAGTCGGGCCTAAAATGTCAATCATTGCTTCGGGTCGGGCCGGGCTTCTCTCTCGCTGACATTTTTAAAATAAATATATGTTTATAAAAATGTATACTAAAACGATGTGTGGATATTAAACTAAGGAATACTTGTTTTAAAATAAATAATTTGGATAAAACAGAGAAGGCGCTGTAATGTAATTGCTATTTAACTACTAAACAGGAGCCGCAGAGCCAGAGCATGCTCTGCGCACGTGAACGCCGCCCTCTTAATAATCTTCCCCTCCGCAAGTCCGCATCTATTTTGACCTGGTATCCCCAATATGGAGGAGCAAGAAGTTAAGGATAAACTAAAGACAGGAGAACTGAAAAGACAAACACGACTCCTGTCTCTGTCTATTATCCACCCGTCATTGTTCTTCTTTGTCTCTCTGCTTCTCTCTCTTAAAGTGCCGCGCTAGATTCTTAAGGACGTACTGCTGCTGTGGTTTATGGCCCAATTTTCAACCCGTCAAAATGACGGACGGCCTTAAATTTTTCCCGTCAACTCTTAAAAAAATCCGTCAATGATGGAAAATTGTCGGTTAATGTACCCTCTGCAGAAACAAATGTAAAAGATGTAAATGTTTTATACAGTCTTGTTTAACTTAGATTTCGTTACAAATGACAGGCTTTAATTTGTTATCATAAATCACCCCTCCTCCTCCCGAGTCCTCACAAATAAAATATGAAATTTCGGGTTTGCTTCGGGCTCGGGCCTGCAAATCAAGTTAATTGGTCGGGCTCGGGCCGGGTCGGGCTTTAATACCCGCGGGCCAGGTCGGGTCGGGCTGGATTTTTTAGGCCCGATCTTACCTCTAAGTGGTACACCCCTATTTATCCACATGGTACAGTCCAGCTCTAACCTTTTCAACCATCTATATCTTCTGTTCTATTCTCCTCTCTCCATTCTCTCTCTCTCTTCCTTTCTCCTTTTCTGTCTCATCTCTCTCTCACTCCATCTCTCTCTCGCTCTGTCTCTTCCTCTCTCTCTCTCTTCTCTGTTTGTCTCTCTGTCCCCCTTCTCTTGCTCTCTCTTCTCTGTCTGTCTCTGTCTCTTCCTCTCTCTCTGTCTGTCTCTTCCCCCTCTCTCTCTCCTTCTCTGTCTATCTCTCTGTCGCTCTTCCTGTCTCTCTCCCTCTCTCTCTCTCTCTCTCTCCTTCTATCTGTCTCTGTCTCTTTCCCTCCATCTTTGTCTCTCTCACTCTCTCCTTCTCTGTCTGTCTCTCTTCCTCTCTCCCTCCATCTCTCTGTCTCTCTCTCTCTTACTCTCTCTGTCTCTCTCTCTCCCTCCCTTTCTCTGTCTCTCTCCCTCCCTCCATCACTCTCCGTCCATCTCTCTCACTCTCTCTCTTCCTCTCTTTCTCTTCTCTGTCTGTCTCTCTCTCTCTGTGTCCGTCCCCCCTCTTTCTCTCTTTCGCTTGTCTGTCTGTCTGTCTCTCTCTCTGTCTGTCTCTCTCTCGCTCTCTCTCTTCTCTGCCTGTCTCTCTCTCTGTGTCTGCCCCCTCACTCTCTCTCTTCCTGTCTCTCTCTCTCTCTTTATCTCTCTCTCTCTCTCTCTCTCCTTCTCTGTCTATCTCTCTCTCGCTCTTCCTGCCTCTCTCTCTTCATCTCTCTTGCTCTCTCTCCTTCTCTGTCTCGCTCCTTCTCTCTCTCTCTCCTTCTCTGTCTATCTCTCTGCTGCTC